>JAPMOR010045044.1:226946-273327 GCA_026543865.1 Argiope aurantia | reverse complement strand
AATATTTAGTTTTATAAATTTTAAATATTTCAAGAAACTAAATAAAATCCTTAATTATTATTGAAGAATTTTTGAACTTGAAGACTTTTTGAAGAACTTTTGGACTTATAAAAACTTAAGAAGACTTAACTTTAGACTTAAAGAAGACTTAATTTAACATTATAAAGTTATTTTTTTCAGTTAAACTAAACATTAAGACAGGAACTTTTTAATATATACTATACTACCCTCTTAATCATCCATTCCTTTCTGTAATGCTGCATTAAGTTTTAAAATATTTCCAGCCCTTTTATATGCATCATTATTGGATGTGCAGATTTCAACTCTGTTTTAGTATGGAGTGACATAGTATATATTGATGTTTAAAGTGGCTGGTTTATCAGCATGTAAATAAACCTAAGTATGAATAAATAATATTTATGCTAATTTATCATATTCTTCCTTCATGATCAGAATTGAAAGCTATTACTAATAATTCCTTTCAGCATTTTGTATTGGGCATTTATTGTAATTTTTTGTTTTTGGATCACTAAAAAGTGATAATTGTTGATGGGAAAGATCCCATTGCAAGGAACTAAAACATGCAATGTTATGTATAAGTGCATCAAAGATGTACTGTAAATTATATGCAATTGTTTTTTAAATACTTTTTTGATGTGCATGATGTTTTGTACTACTACTTTTCATTAGTTAATATGTGACAATCGGGCTGGGATATTTTTAAAAGATAACAGCTTATATAGGTAGCTACATGCTATAGTAATTTAGAATAGATATTTTGAAATTTCCGGTTGATTAAATATAATATCCTTTTATATACTATCGTTTAAAAACTAAATATTCATTTAAAGTCTATTAGTTTGTCCGAAAGCCAGATTGTACAGTAGTGTGTGTATGAGTTTATATAAGGATATTTTAAAATCTAATTTAAATCTTAATTGATATCCAAATTTTTATTTTAATATAGCTTGCATTAACTTCATTCTAAAATAATATCTTATTTCCTCATCTAATTCCCAATTATTTTAATTCAACATGTACTATAAAATTACTCAATTCAGAAGGTTCTCATGCACTAAGCGACCTAAATTTCCCTTTCCTAAGACTACATGTGTCAAAAAAATCCTTATCACAATCTCGTAATAAAACCAGTGAAAGGGAAAATATTGGTCTTTTTTTCTCTTGTATCTTGATGTAGACATCTTTTGGATAGTTACTTGTACAAATTGTGCTTCCTGGGATGAAATAAATCAAAGAAAATTTTAAAATATTTCTTTATTCTGCTATGAAATTGCTAAAGTGTGTGTGTTTGTGTGTGTGTGTGTGATTTAAGATTTTAATTTCTTTATTCTTAGTAGTTTAGTATAGTATAACATTTTGTCACTTTATGCATATTTTATAGCTTCAGAATGTGTCTCCTGTGTCATCAATGTGAATGCAAAATAAAATATGCTAGCTTTTTTTTTTCCTAGAAAATGAGTGAAGATAAACGGAAAAATGCAAGAACCCAGGGAAGGTTTTCGGGTGACGATAGAGAAGGTAACTCAAGATGGCACGATAAACAAAATTCTAAAACAACTTCAGCAGATAAAAATAAGGGTAAGTATTATATAGATGTTATGCTTAATTAACTTGGAAGAAACTTCTCTGTTATTAAAAGATGCAACAATATTGATGATTTTTACAGGTGAAAAAAGAAAAGCTCCTGTTGTTGGATCAAGAGCACAAAATGAAATTGATTTACAGTTTGAAGAAGACAGTAACTATAAATTCAAAGAAGTGAGTCTTTCTCTCTATTTTCCTTCCTTCAAGATGTTTGATTGAAAAAATGAAATAAATATTGTATTAACTGATATAATTAGTATTATTTAGGATGAAATTATTTTTATGCTTTTTACTAATGCTAAATTACATATTTAGAAAATTATTTTAAAATTTGAACGACTTGTAACATAAAAAGTACTTTTAGTAAAGATTATAGTTATGACATATCAAATCAACGGTTGAAAACTATATTGGTGTATATCTTATGCAAAAAAGTAAAATTATATTTGATATTACCACTCAGTTGAATCTCAAAACAATATTGTCTGCAACTTTATTTTTAATTAAAATGAGAGGATATGTTGCATCCAAAAAATTCTTAAAATAATTATGGATTATTCTGAGAAATATGATCGACGATACTTATAATAACAAATGAAAATTGGTTTGATTTTTATTATTGTTACTATTATTATTTTTAAAGATAGTTGTTTTCAGCAGGAAGTTTAAATTGTTTTTTTTATGTTACAATCAATTTTAATGAAATTTTAAATAACAGGAAGTCTGAATATCATTTTCAAGAAATATTTTTTAGTATCAGTAAAACAAATTTTATTTAAATCTCACCTTTCCATATTTTTGACTTTGTTAAATTCTGTTTTTTAAACAAATATTTTGTACATTGCTATGATGCTTGCTAGTGTAACATTTGTAAAGGAAACTTACTTTTTTTTAATTGTCACATGAATTTTTTAAAACCATTCTCGTATTTCATAGCATTTGTGAGCAAAATTTGATGAAACTTGTATTTATAATCTTATTTATTTCTTAATTGGGGATGGAATTCTTTTACTTTTATACGTTTGCACTTTGTAAATATGTTTTTAATGGATTTGTATCTCCTACACACAGTTTCTTTTCTTTTTTTGTTTGTTTGTAACATTTACTATTTTTCTCTGCTTTCCATGAAATTATAAATCTTTCATAAGTAATTTTTATTAAATAGACACTGTTATATTCTAATAAGCATTCTTTTTTACAGCTTGAAACTCCGGGAAAACCACAAGAAATAAAGTAAGATTTCATTATGTCCTAACTATTCATTTAGAAAACTCTTAAATTTATTGGATTATAAACCTTTTGGCCAAATAGTTTTCACCTGACTAACTTCAGTTAAGTCTTTTAAACATAGCATATTAATGATTATTCCAGCAAAATAAACTTCAATATTCAATAGTTTTTACTTTACTTTCATAGCAGTTTTATAAAATTCATTGTGTTATGAACTTTTTTAATTCTGTCTTTTTTTTTTAATTGCTTATAGGAAATTATTAGATTTAGTCCAATAATTGATTTGTTGAAATAATACATAATTTAAAAAATATTAAGGCACTATTTTGGAAATATTTTCCTAATTCAGAAAAAAAAATGAAATGAAATCTATTACAAATTTAAAATTATAATGCTAGAAAATAATTTTTGTTTTAAGTCATGTGGTATCAATCCGACAGAATAAAAAATACTAAGGTTGGAGCTAGGGCTCATTTTACGACAGACATAAAAGCGATTTCTGACCATCTCAAAATGGGTCAAGTTCTAAAACTTTCTCAAGGCCAGATTTATAAATTATTATTATTATTTTGCAAAAAAATCTGGTTTAAGATGTTTTTGAAAAAAATAATTTTTTTTTTTCAAAAACAAATTTTTAAAAAAGCCCCCCCCCCCCCCCCCCCCAATAAATCTAAAAATTGTTCGAGCTCCGAAACTTTTTTGACAGCTAAGAAAATTAAAATTAAAAAATTATTTATAATATTTTGATACCTCCCGTCACTGTTTCACGTCAATTCCCTTTTTTTTTTTTTTTTCCTTCTTCTTCTTCTTCTTATCTTTGGGCGATAACTTCTTATGACCGATGCTCTTTATTTTCTACCTATGCAATTTGAGACTTTAAAAAACTGAAGCCAAAACATCATGTTCTCACATAAAAATTTCATTGATTACAGATTAAAGGAAAATAATGATTTTATGTATCGCATTTCAATAAAAAAGTTGAAGTGTTTAGAAATGAACAAATTTTAAGACTTTTACTTCAATTGTTACCTTACTTACTGACATAAAACTTTAATTGTAAAAGCCACACCATTACAAAAATATTATGCTTGAAAAGAAACTTAGTCAGCATATAAAATAATAAACTGAATCTTCATATTTAAATTATAACACCAGAAAAAAAATTTCAGTATAAGATATTTCTAACAAAAATGAAAAGAATGTCTATTTGATTGCAATAATGATATGCTATGTTAAATTATACTTCAAAATATATTTAGAGGAAAAATAACAGAATTATTGTTGAAAAGACAGTTTTTGTAATTTTAGGATGATGTAAAATTTATTTATGTATGACCATATCTTTGAATCTACAAAATTTATTCTTTATTAAAATTTCATATAAATTGTTCGGTGGTAAAAATTACCTCCTTCCAGGGAGTGTTCGAACTGAATATACTAACACCACCATATAGCATGCCCTGTGGATAAACATACAGCATAATTCTCTTTCTCTATTATAAGAGAAAAACATGAAGAAAAATTAGAAAATAAAAATATTAAATACTAGCTGTTACCAATGTTAAATTATGTACAGTAATAAACTGTTCAAAAAAAATCTGAAGATTTTTTTTCCCCTCTAATGTTTTAAGTTTATCATTTCGTATAAATTATGCAACAAAATTTAAAGAAATCAAATTTTAATAATATTCGTTTAAGTGTACTGTATTGTTATAACTTTTATTTTGGTTATAAGAATTTTTTTAGATGGAAAGATTTATTCAAAATTTAGTTGATTTTCTACACTGGACAAATTGACATAGAATTACTAAATTTAATACAAATTTACTTAAAAGGATTGGAATAGGTACTTAGAAATGATTGGTTTGAAATTTAAGTAATAAAAGAATGAAACAAGATTTTGTTATGTCATGATATCTTCTAAAATATTATTAAAAATTGTCTTTTTAGTGATGTTAATTTAAGAGTTCTGTAATTTAACTTTTTTTTTTTTTTTTTGCTTAATTTCTATTATTAAATTGAAATCTGAGTAATTTTTAATGTTACAGTAAATATTTAATTACATGATTTTCTTTTATTATTGGAAGACTAAAGAAGGATTCTGTTAATATTTGTGTAATTTCAATGAGGAATAAGAATACAAAATTACAATACCATGATAACTAGAAAATAGATTATCTTAGTTTTTGCATTTTTAGTTGCCATGACGTCATGGAACGTGCTTATAAGGATGATTCATAAGCACAGTGAACAGATCAAATGCAAAACAGTTAAAAAGAAACGCATAGATCAAATACAAAACAGTTAAAAAGAAACACATCTTCAGTGTTTGTCACAATTTATACTTAAAAATAATTATGAGGTAACATTGCAAACATAAAGCTTTGTATAAGAGCTTTAATTAAAAGTAAACATAACTGGTCGTCAAAGTTGATAGTATTTAATAAAACAATTTTATTAAAATTTGTAATGTAATGGGCGCATATATATATATATAGTAACCAATCTAAAGTAAGAAATAGTTTGAAAACGAAACTAAAATGAAACCGGATTCTTCTTTTTTTAATATTTTTTATTTGGTTTATTTGTTTTTCCATTTAACTTGATTTTTATACTTTTGTATATATATATATATATATATATATATATATATATATATATATATAATGTTTATTGTCTTATTAAAATGAATTCCAATTATTTTTATAGATTTACTGGACCTGAATTTATACTCAGTGAAACAGATAATGGAATATCAAGGTTAGTATACTAAGTATTTCCTATGAATTATTTCTAATTTTGGCAAATATTTTAATGCCTTTATAAATATTTGAAAGTTGGTTTAATAATTCTTTTTATTGTTTTAAAATGTTTTATCTTGTCTTATTTTTGAAAGGTATTAACATTGTGCCTGTGCCAAAAAAAGAAGGGGGAAAAAAAGCTGCATAAATCACAGTTAGATATATAAATTTGAGTGTTTATTTTTTGAGATTAATTTTACATTCAGACTTGACTTCAAAAAGGGCTTATACCGGTCAAACTTCTGTATATTTTTTCTTCTTTTAGAGCAATATATGATTTTTTTTTCACATTAATTTTTAAAAAGTAGTAGTGTATAAATATTTCCTGTCATGGGCTTCATAAATTTCTTAATCAAATTATCTATAGAATTTTGATTATTTTCATATCAGAAAAATAAAATTGCATGATTTTTTTTTCATTTCCCCTTTATTTGATTACCATAAATTTAAAAAAACCGTGAAGAGTTTTGAAAATTACTTTTATTTTTTTTCATTAACAAGCATATGTTGAAAGAGGATTCATCAATTAAAATATCGAAGTGGGAAATTTGAACGAAAAATATATATTTCACAACATGTAGCCTATGATCAAATATAGCAGTCTGGCAAAATTCACTCAATAAACATTATTAGAATTGAGAATGTTAGTAACAGCAGCAAACTTAAAATATCACCTATTTTTTGGGAACAAAGATGGCAAAAGAAATATTGTCAATGACATAAAGAAGGTTGAACTTGATTTCTTGATCTCTTTATGGAAAAAGAAATTTCTCTTAGAAAAGGAAATTTCTGAAATTTAATATAAAGCTAATGTACTTGTTTGACAAGCAAGAAAAACTTCACTATTAACAAAATCTAATCTAGTAAGTTGTTGTAAAAATCTAAAGTGTAGTTTCAAAGTTGGTGAAAAATATTCAGTAATTCCTGGTATAGTTTTATGTTTATATTTGTTTAAATTTTGAACTTATTTAGTTAATAACCATTTTATTTCATTAAACTCATAGTTCTATATTAAAAAATTCTAATTTAATGTTGGCTGTTATTTATTTTTTTTCACTAAAGGTGCTTGAATAGGGATTATAATGTGCTTATTTTTTAAAGATAAAATTAGCTTATGCATTTTGTTAATGCTTTGAATTTTAACTTTGGTTTTTTGCTTTTACATGAATGACCTTTAAAAATATTACATAAAATATTTTTGGCTTAAGTAGTTTAACTTAATATAATTACATAATAGATATTTAATAAAACTAATATATGACTAGACAAACTGAAAATCATTGTAATAGTATGGAATAAATAAATGAGCAAAATAAGGCAATAATATGATAAGCAAATAAAATAGCGAGGTTCCAAAATGGTTCTGTTTGCGGTCCAACGTTAAAATCATTAACTCTGTGCAACTTTTAGCAATTTATCTATAGATTCTTAATTTGAAATTTTCTTTTTAGACTGATATATGATCCAGACTTTATGCAGTTAGCTGAAGCTGAAGAATACAAGACAATATTGCTTAACTCTACTGCATGGTATGATAAAAATATTGTCATAAGAGGGGTAGAATATCCCCAGCCACGATTAGTTGCTTGGTATGGGCCTCATCCATATACCTATGCTGGAACAACATTAGAAGCTAGAGAAGTATGCATTTTTTAATTTAAATGAATATAAAGATGTATTTTTTATTTTAAATGTACATTACTGTATTGTTAAGATAAAATTTTAATACGTATATAAGATTAGCTTTTTTTTTTCAAATACTAATGGTTATAATATGGTTGAATGATATAACTTACTTCTTACTTAAAAACTATTACATTTTAAAGATTAACAACTTGGTCTGCTGCGGGATCACTATTCACCAGTGGGACCATATAAATTGCATTGTAAGAAATTCAGCGCATTGGTCAATGTGTGAATAAACTCCGACGCTGTTTACAGAATTATATTATTGATAGGAACAAATTTTAGTGTGCATGGGATATATTTTTTAAAGAGAATTTTTATCGGCATGTTTGAAAATGCATTTATTTTATTGCAAAGCAATAAAACTAATGAATTTATTTTCAACATAATATAATACCTTTAAATTTGAGTTATTTCTTAACCATATATTAAACATTATTTTTATTCTACAAGATATAATAGTAAAATTAAATTTAAAATTGGCAGCCTCCTTAACTTTTCTTCATTGACATTTCAGTTCTTTCTCTGTGGCAATAAACTATTCTAAATAAACATTTTATTATATACTTATTTGATATAAGAATAGGGAGAAAAAATAATTAACCAGAGAAAAATATGCTAATTTTATTTGCTAATTTGATATATGTAATAACTTTTTCAAATCGAGATGACATGTGTAATTGAAGACTTTAATGGATGTGTTAACTGTCTATTTTCAAAGCCATAAAATGAAATGATAAATTAAGTTCCGCTCAGCATCTGGATGTGTATTTAAAAAATATTTGCTGTTAATAGAAATGGGAGGTTGCAAGAATTTTTCAACCATAACTTCTGAGCAAATTGCACAAAATTATTTTTATTCCATTATAAAAATTAGTATATTAGTGACAATTCGTTTCTAAATGGCTATTTCTCCAATTTCAATCAATTTTTTAAACTGATATAAATGTATTTTTAACAATGACTTTTTTCTATTGAAGTATTACACCTATTTATTGCATAGTTGCATGTAAATTAAATGTAATATGAGTATCCAAGTTGAAGATAATCCAGCTCATATATAAGAGATATTTGAATAACCAAGAAATGATAGTAAAATAAGTATTTTCACTATTTTCTTGAATTTTTGGATAAGAAGTGGAGTTTCAGGCATTCTTCATTTAAAAAAATATATTCATATTTTTGATGATTGGCATTGAAAATCATTGCAAACTTTTAATTCAACATTTGCCTCATTATAATATATATAATTTAAAAGCTGCTTCTTTATCTTCTGTAAACATGTGATGAAGTTTCATGTTAATAGAATTATTTCATTGTTGCTTCATATTTTCCTTTTATGCTTTCAGATGCCCAATACAATTCGAGAAATAAAAGAAAAAGTTGAAGCAAGTTTACAGGAACATGGTATTAATGTTGAGCTAAACTCAGTGCTTCTAAATTTATACAGAAGTGGGAAAGATAGTGTAACTTGGCATAGTGATGATGAATTTGCTTTAGGAGTTTGTCCTACTATCGCTTCAGTTTCTTTGGGCGAAACGAGAAAATTTGAAATGCGTCCAAAAAGAAATGTGAGTAGCTTTTGTTTATTAGAAAATTGTATTTAATTTTTCTCTTGTCTTGCCTAATTTTGCTTTTTATTACTCAACAGGTAGAAAATGTCAATACAAGCGATATATTATTTGTAAATCTAACACATGGTAGTCTTATTGTCATGGATGGATGCATGCAGAAAGATTGGCAGGTAATAATTTATATAAGTGATTAACTTTGCAAATAAAATTAATTTATTCTAATTTTTTAATTGAAAGTTCTATAGTTTAAAAAATATTTGTTTCATTGATAAACTAGCATGACACATTTCTGCAAATTTTACTATATCCGGCATTGCACTTTATCACTTTGAGATCAATTAATTTTTTATGTAATAATTCAACAATGTTTTTGTTATTTCAAGCACTTCTCGTGCAAGTTTATTTCATTGATGAGGTAATCATATCTAGGTTTGATTCAATTTATTCATTTTTTAACCCTTTCGGGATGGGAGGCCTCTATCCTAGATGCACTCACTAGACGGAGCAAACGAGAAAAGAATCATTCCACAGAATATGGGAATTTTGCACCACTAAGCCTAACTTTGAAAAAAAATTAAAGTGCTAACGTCTTACTTTTGCTGCCTTTTTAGATTATTAGTTCATTTATAGTATGAGCACATTCTTCCTCTGACAAATAGTATTTTCTTGCCATAATAAACAGAAACCAAGGCTTTCTGTAATAAAAAGAGAAGTGCACGAAATGTATCTGGAAGCTATGCAAAATATAACAGAATTGGTGGTAATATCTAAAAAAACTAGTTGCAGTTACACAGTAATAACAAAAAAAGAATTCAGAGGGAGACCAGAAATGTAAACAATTCTATTGCGTGGAAAATTATGCAACTTAGCTATGTTTATTTACATTATTCTTGCACCCTCCCCCACAATAGCTGACGAGTAAAATACCAAAATCAGATTCAATATGCGAAAACTGAAGATCAAGATACTCAAACTGCATTTATTTCAAAAGCAATGGACACAGGGAGCCAACTAGTGGCGTTTAAAAATTGTTCCAGTTTAAAATGCTTATATGTATCGCCATCTGGAGTTAGATTTCTAGAAATGCCCAGCTGTGAGAGATGTTTGCAAGTGATGCATATATAACACACCCATTGTGGAAGGGTTAAAAGGTAAAAGATTTTTTTTTTCAGGTAAAGGGTTTTTTTTTTTTTTTTTTTTTTAAGCCTATGTTATGTTTGAAAAAAAAATGTTTTATAGATTATAATATTAATTGATAATACTAAATATAAATTGTCTTTCAGATTTAAAAAAAAATTCTAAAGTATAAATAAAAATAAATAGACAAAGATCCCCCCCCTCATATATATATATATATATATAATGTTTGATATATAGAGAATCTAGATTCCCAGTTGAAAAAAAGTAGTTTGTGTTCTGTTACAGAAATACTGGAAGTTATTATGAAGAAATGCTGTGTTCTTACTTAGCGAGTCATATTAATTTTAGATTTTGTTTTTCAAGTGCCTTTCCTGATCCGAAAAATTATAATTTTACATAAATGCAATTTAGCTATATCTATATATATATTATAATATAATATAATATAGTCATAAATTGAAATTTTTTAAAGTAAAAATGGAGCTCAGTTTAATAGATGATGTAGAACACAAAATAAAAAATAAAGATTTAAACAGTCTGGAATTTTGATGAAGGTAGTATTGACAGTTTTATAAAATCACACTTAAAAATTTTTTGAATAAATTATTTTAAGACTTTTTTGCTTAAAAGAACTGTTTATAAATTTTTAACAAAAATGATAAAAATTTACAATATATAATTTTCTCTTAAGAATCTCAAAGTTCAATAATAGGCATTTATTAGTCTGTATATTAGCATGAATTACTAATGAATAATTTCTCAAATCTGTTGGAAAAAAATATTTTATATATATTTTCTTTAAAATAGCCCTATTAAAGCGAATGTTTTTATCGCATTTCTTATTAATCTTCAAATATTGTAAAATCAATAAGCATTTTTTTATTATTTTTTACTGTAAATATTGTTGAAAAATATAATTCTTTATAAGTTTATTATTATTATTTGAATCTTGGAAATAAATAATATCTGCATTTTCTGACTTCTAGAGCAAATTATTTCTTATATGAAATAATTCCTTTAACCTTCTAAGTAAATTTTCTTTAATGTTATAATTGGCTGTATTTCAAATTGATATTAAAGCTTGCTGTATAGATTAAATTAAAATGGCATAATTTAAAAATTTGTGATGTATTATTCATAAAAGATATTAAATTATTAAAAATCATGTAAATATCTACTTGCTTCCTGATACAATTGAATTTAGAAGTAAAAAAGTAATCATTTAATAATATATTGAAGATTATTAAAGCCGGTTAAATTATGATCACAAGAAATTTATAAACTGCTGCAGCTTTACAACTAAAATTTTAAATCTTATGTAATTTAAAGCAATAAAAAAAATATTAAATTTTTATACATGGCAAGATAGGGATATTTGACTTGCCTATTGATTGTGATCAAATATTTCATTGGTGAAAAGAATTGAGT
Organism: Argiope aurantia; assembly: GCA_026543865.1. NCBI lineage: Eukaryota > Metazoa > Arthropoda > Arachnida > Araneae > Araneidae > Argiope > Argiope aurantia. The sequence goes on along the minus strand of JAPMOR010045044.1, from coordinate 261,863 downwards.
TAAAGTTAATTCTCTGGTAATCAGTAAATTTTAGAATTGTGGCGAATATTCTAAATGTGCTGTTTCTACAATATTTAAATAGTTTTGAAGATGTGAGAAAAGGATTGGGGCAATTTGTATTAATTTTTAATTTATCCAAAAGTTATTTCAGATAAAATTATATCATATCAATGCTGCATGTTTTGTAAAAAATAAACTTTTACATCCTTTGACAATTAGCATTTTAATAAAGGAATGTAACTGAATAGGTAATGCGAGTAAAATGATTAAAATATATATACATTAATTTAATAAGTGAATTGTAATTTTCTGGTACTACAGTTCAATAAGTTTGTGAGCAAAGAAAAAGAAAATTGCTGTCCTATTTAAAGTTGCAAATTAAATTTAAAAAATGGCTGTCTTCTATATGTTATGAAATATTTCATCTTGAATTATAAATAAATTTCATGTTGTTGTTTTTTATTTCAGCATCGAGTTCCAAAAGAATATCATGATAAGGGCATGAGAATAAATTTAACCTTTAGAACAATTTATCCTATTGATCAGTAAGTTGTTTATAATTTTATAATTTAATTAATAAAAATTTCATAGGGCAATGCAGATTTTCAAGTAGGGAGTTTTTAACTGATTTTTAGTGTGTTGAAAATAAATTTGAGAAGCATTAATTTTTTTTTTGAGAGAGAGACATTAAATAGGATTATAAATTAACTCAGAGTCAGTATATAGGAATTAGAGTAAAAACCATTTTCTGTAATAGATTTAATGAAACATTTAAATTGAAAAAAAAAATTGTATGTCTACAACATATCAGTTTCAAATATGAAAAAATAAATGGAAAAATTATTTTATTCTTCCCTGAAAGCATTTTCGGAATGGATATCCCCCCCCCACACACACACATACACTTCGCAGTAAGCTGAATTTTGGTTATTGTTTAAGAAGTGCTAAATAATGAGAATTCTTCAACTTGATATTTTTTAAGTTGAATCTTAAAAGATTTCAATTGGATTGTGTTATACAGTCAAAGATAAATGTTTTAAATTCTCATGTATAATCATAAATTAAGTAAATAATAAACATACAGTGGCAGTTAAAAGTATTTGTACATAGAATTTTGAAGAATTTACAATTTTTATAGCACTTTATCTGTTGCAATATGGCGGGATACACAAATACCACGGCTTATATTTTTTTATCTTTGAGTATTATTTATTTTTCATTGTAAAAAACCCTGTAAAACTATTGCAGAAGATGGGGAAAAAAATTAACTTTTGTTTCAAAAGTATTTATACACTCTATAAATGCTCTAAAAGTTAGGTAAATTAAAAAATTTTTATTCTTTTTATACTTAGCTTTAATTATTGCTTTCTTTCGATTTGACAGTAATTCTATTAATTTCTTTGTAATGTCCGATGAAATTGTTGTCCATTTATCGAAACAGTGGTTTTAAGCTGATTTTTAATTTTTTATATGTTTATTTATTTTTTCTCTTCACAAATGTTCAATAGGTTACATGCCAGGTAATTGTGGAGGTGTGTTAAGTCTTTTGGGAGTTTTATATAATACCCAGAGCTTAACATTATGAGCTGTATGCTTGGGGTTATTAAAATATATAACTTTGTAAACCCATTTGTGCAGTGTTAGAAATTAAATTATATTTCAGAATGTCAATGTACATTTTATGATCTGTAATTCCAGTAATGATGTGCAATTATCGCTCTCTGTATGTGCTCATACACCCTCAAACTAGAATGTTACCACCACCACCACCATGTTTTATGGCACCGTGCATTCAGATTTATTGGTTGTAGTTCTACATTCTTTTTGATGCTCCACCATTTGGCTGCAATCTAATCCAAACTTGTTGAATTTCTTCACATCTGAGAAAATAATTCTGTTCCAGAAGTCAGGACTTTTAGTAATATGTAAATTAATAACAATGCTTTTTTTCTGTTAACTTACAATTCAAAAAACTTTTTCTTACTTGACGATGGAACCTTGCATCTTTAAAAGAACAACATATAGTATTTTTCGTGATCAAAATTCTCTCATTGAGGAGCACTACTTTAACTACTAGAGCACTTTATTTGGAATTTTTTTAAATCATTTTTCTGATTAAATGTCTATTTTTACCAATGAGTAATTTTAGGTTCTCAATTCTTATATTTTCAACAGTATTGTTTTTGGCAATGTCATTCTATCGCACTCTGCACTTTAGAACATGGTTTTCCAATAACCTGCAATATCTTTCATGGAAAATTATAGTTGTTTTGGAGTATCATTATGATTCTTTGAGCAAGAATAATTTCTTTTTTTCCTTTTGAGCTATCTTAACTTAAAGCTATGCAATTAGCAACGAGTAATGTGAACGAGTGAGTAAACATTAGAATAAAATTAATCTTGTTGTAAAAATAGAAGAAAACAATACCATGTTATGCCTGCAAATGATATGTGATGTGCAAATTGTCTAGATTTCATTGGTTTACAAAGTAAAATGTAGATTAGTGGTGAATTTCAAATTGTTTCTCTAATGAGCAATCATTATGATAATGTTTCAAGGTTTTACCTCTCAAAAATATAAATTTTCACAACTATTTGAATGATATTAAACCGTTTTAAAAAGTTCTATTAGTTACTGTGTGAACAATTTAAGTTTGTGAATTCTTTTGACTGCTGTTGTAATGATAATATTATTTTTATAATATGCCCAATTGAAAATAAAATAGAGTAACAATGTATGCAAGTAATTAGGATGAAAATCATTAGTTTTCATGAAAAAAAAAAGTCCTCTAATTCATGATTAAATCTTCAGTGTAAAATATGAATTCAAGCAAATTTTTGAAATTTAGTGACAATTTGCTTAGCACTTCTGGAGAAATGCAAATATTTAATATATACTTTTAATTAAAATGTGTATCTTGGTGTAGCTTCAGAATAGGATGCAAATTTTATTAATGTAATATAACAGCCATCTTCAGATGTTCTTAGATTAAAATGTAATACATTGTGCATTTAGTCTTATAAAATGTTATTTATTAAATTATAGGATTGGTTGATAATGATGTGTATTATATGAGGTTAAATAACAAATGAGACTGCACTTAATTTGCATGTTTTTGCACCTGTAAAATACACTATGAAAGCAAAAACCAAAATTGCCTGTCTCATTTGATAAATATAATGTACAAATGAATTGGCATTATTTACAGTTAAAAAAATTAATTAATGCCCATATAATCTTTTTATGAAAATATTGTCTGCTTAATTAACTAATCAATGAAATGAAAATAAAATTGTATTTTCAAGTTGTTGAAGATAGAATTGAAAATGTTTTCTATTTGAAAATAATTTATTAGATAATTCCTCAGAAAAACTTGCAGAGTTAACACAATGGTACAACCTTGTCAAAAAGTTTTCCGATACAAATTTTCTTTTTTTATCTACACTTTTTATACTACAAGGCAGTTAGTGCATTTCTAAGGCTAATAAAATTTGTTGGCTTCTCTTTGTAAATTTAATCCTTAATTTGACCCCAAAGATAAAAATAACCTGGATTTATATCTGATGAATTAAGTACCTAATGTTGTGGATTAGGATGTTTTAGGTATTGGTAGGTGATAACATGCTTTGGTTTTTGGGCGTTGGAAATTATTTCCATTATAAGTGTTGCATTTTTGCTGCATAAATATTAATTTTGAACTAGAAAAATATCTTCCCTGAAATATGATTGTTTGGAAGACATGTTCGACATGGGTAATGATGTGAAAGTTTGTAGGTTAATTAAAACTTGCACTCTATATATACTGGAATAACAATAATCATATTCCTTAAAAAAGAAAATTAAAAATTTCAACAATTATTGAATAAAGAAAAGAGTAACATCTCTCCTTTCTTAAGTGTTTAAATTATATAAATGCTTTTTAAATTCTAATCAAGAATTATTTTTTAAATCCATTTACAATACTTGATATGTTTCTGCTGAACATTATATCTGAATAAAACTTTTCCCTACAGGCTTCCACCAGAAATGCCCTATGTGTCAAATATGAAGTCTGCTAAAACTCCTAGTGCTAAAGTAGCTCATCAACAAGATCATAAATTTGATGCAGAAAGTTTTCCACCTCTTGGAATGGAAGTTAATGACAAAAAAAATAAATGTTTACCAAAGGAAAATTATAATAAAGATTACCAACAATCTGTTAAACAAAGAAAATACCAGAAGGAAGAAAACTGGGATGATGATATATTTCAAAGTGTTGAAGGAATGGAAGAAGCTTCAAAAATCCAGAACAATCTTAATAAAAAGTCAAGACCTAAACCAACTGTTGATTCACTTGAATTGCATCCTAGTCAAAGTGACAATAATTCAAATGTTAAGGAATCTGCTAAAATTTGTAATATTACCCCTAGTGATTGTGCAAAATGTGAGTACTCAGATAGTTCTGCAGAGTATCAGTCACACAGTGTGCCAAATGACAGCTATTTATTTGAATCTGAAGATCCAAGTCCATCTGAAAACAAACCTCTTAAAATCGACCCAGAACCTGTTGAAATCAATGCAATAACAATGGATTCGGGTAAAAAGTATGTGTTAAATGCAGATGCCCCAGATTTTGTACCACAAAAAAAATTTGAAAAATACTCTTTTCATCAACTTGCTAAGAAATGTTCAGATCTTAAAAATGAAGAACTCCCAGAATTCACAGAAGCGCTTTTTAAATGTTTAGATAAAAATGAATCTCATTTTTGCGCCCGTGATTTCTATGAACTTGAGGTCTACTTTAAGTTAATGGAAGATGGCTCATTAAATGTTAAACATCAAAAGATTGTTATAGGAAGAATCGGTTCAATGATATTAAATGGTTTTCATAAGAGGAATGAAAAACGATACAGAAATCCAAGTAATTCTTTTGAGGAGAGTAATTATCAGAAACATAGACAATCCTATGGAAGATCACCAAGGTATTAAATTTGTGACTTTCATATGGAGAATAATTCTGCAAGTATGCTTTCCAGTCTTTTTTATCAGTACAGATTATCTAAACTGTACTATAAAAATAAAGAATCTATTTCTTGGAGATAATTTAATCATTTTTTAATAAAAATATAAATTTTTGATTCTATGAAATCTTTTAAAGGATAACTATGTACATGTCATTGTAATATTTTATTGTGTGTTATCTATTAAAGTAAATGTGATCCTATGTTTATCTGTTTTCTTATGTTATTTAAAATTTTGGTGCCTTATGATTTTCCTTTGTCATATCATTATGGTATGTTGCTTTTCTTTAAAAGTATCATACCATAATGAATATGACCAAAGTTATATATACATAATGTAAAAACACACATATTTTTTAAGCAGTATCATGGTCAAAGAGAAAATACACTTTTGAATTTTTAAACTTGCTTTATTCTATCTCGAAAGGCATAATTTATGTACAAGAAGTAACGACGAAACTGACGTCCATTCACAAGAGAAGAGAGCGAAATTTTTCCTTTTGTACTGTTTACAAAGAGCTTGTGATAGAGATTCTTTACATGGGACTTCTAAATGATATCTATAATTTCCTTTTATCCCTTCACTTGAAGCGTGTGAAAGTTCTGATGAAAGCAACTTTACAGAGCTTGTGTAACATTAATGAAATAAATAAAAGGTGAAATTGGATCAGGAAATAAGAGCGTTTTAAAATTAGGTTAATATGGATTAAATTAAGAGGAAAATAAGGAAATTAAGATTTAATTTAGATTTTAAAATATCATTACATATTTAATATAATCATTAATGCTTCAGACTGCGTCATGAACTTTTTTACAATTTGTTTGATTCAGCACTTCGCTAAATAATGAAGCTGCAAAATATTATTTGAAATTTGTTATATTCTATTGGGGAATATGTTATATTATTAGAAAGTATTATGTTCTAGATAAGCTTCACCAAAAGCCGCATTCACTCGGAGGAAAGAAGGTGTAAAAGAAATCAAGAAACAATAGTCAAACAGATTTTGAGCACGATAATAGACTTAACCATTATCAGATGGGAAATCATTGCTAAGTCTTATATATGGAAATTGATGACCATATCTTCCAAAACTATTTTCTCACAGCAATTGTTTTTGCATTATCTTAAAACTCGCAATGCTTTTTTTAATGATTTTAATTTTATTCCTGTTTAATTTCTTATTTATTTTTTAAATGTCATCTACAAATGGTTGGGATTAATTTTTGATATATGAAATTGTCTCATCCATCAAAATATTCAAATGAACATGGAATTTCTAAGTAGGATTTTCACTTCCACTTTTATTTCATAGTAGATATATTTTGAATTTGTTTTGTTTCATTTGAATTCAAATTTTGTTCTTATCAAGCAATAAAGTGGATTTTTTTTAACAGTCGTGGAACAAGACTGTTGAAGAAGGTAAACAAGTTGGTCACCAGAAGTATGCAGAAGATTCCAAGGTTTTTTTAAGTAAATAAATACTAAGCGAGAATATTTTGTGTAAATCATCATGCTGACTTGATGAGTAATGTTTAACCTTTTCATAAAAGCTGAAAATATTTTTTAAAAATGTCTTTAGTTAGAAAAACCATATTGTTTTTCTTGTAATTAGTGATTTCTTTTATTCCTTTGATTATCCATTCTTTTGCTCGTCTGGTATCAGGCATGGAATAATATAATTGAAAGATAATTAGAGTTTTGCACAATACCTCTCCCCGGGGGGGTGGGGTAAAATAGGAATGATTTTCTTGTATTCGATTTCTATTGCCCATAAAAAGAAAAAACTATATGGATTCTTTGAAACAATTATGGATATTTTTTTTTCAAGGAGGGGGGGGCATTTATTAGAAATATTCAACATTTGAAGGTAAGGGAACAGTAGTGTTATTTTCTTAAAATTTGTTCAAAATGCTGTTTTTTAAATTCACAATGATGCTCTTTGCTTATTTTCTGTGATAAGAAAATCCGCATGATTAAATTTTGATAATAAGAATTAGGATAATTAATAGAAAATGAGTGAAAAAAACAAAAGAAAAACCAATGTTTTCAATTTTAAATGCATTTTATTTTGTACCATACCTCATTTTCATTAATAAGTTAATATATTAAAATGGAAGATTTTTAATTGAAAAATGTAGGAAAAATTTGTTGCATTTATAAAAATAAAAATTAAGGAAAATGCTGCGAAACGAGTGTACAAATATTGAGAATATTTATTTAGCAATTCATTTCCATCAGTTTTTATTTAAAATGAAGCATACAAAATGTTATTTTTAAGGATTTTTTAGTTAGAGTAACATTAGACACTCAACTATCCTATAGGAAAAATAATAATTCAAACTAATTAAAAGAAGTTATTTTGTAGAGGTCATGAAATGGGAGGAATAATGTATTTAAAAACTTTTCAAAAATTAAAACTGACATTTTTTTTTAAATCTTAGATTTATCTTTTTTTCACATTATAGTGTAATTTTTCAATCAACAATAAAAATATTTCTGAAAAAAATAAAACTTACATTTTTTTTTTTAATTTTAAAGTTTACATATTCATATAATGTAATATGATATAGTGATTATATAATGATTTTGCTTCTGGCAATTAATAAGATACTATAAAATTTATTTGAAAGAATAAATATATTTAGTACATTTTGATTTCATTTTAGCACAATCTTTTAAGGTATATTTTCCATAAAGTATATGATCCAAAAATCTTTCTAACATTCTACTGGGCAAATATTAGAGCTTGGAGTTATCAAATTTGTTTAGTAATTACATTTTGAACAATTGCATACTATGAAGGACTTTTCAAAATTTTGATTAGATTTTTTCCCTCTTCCATTTCAACGATGGTTTTTATTTCTGTGCAGTTTTTTTCCCCTTTAACTTTTATTAGCTTCTAAAATTTAAAACAATTTGTAATAATGTATTTAATTGTAATGAACTTGACTTGGATAATAATTTGAGTGCCAGTATCTGTACACTTTATCTCAATTTAATTTAAAATAAAACCTCGGAAATTGAACTGAAGTGCTACAGGAGCCACTCGATTGAGTTGTTTTGATTAATCTAGTTACTGTAACTAAATCTTTATAAAAATAGGAAATGAACGTTATTCAAAACTCAGGCCACATCAAGTCCGGAAGGGGACGTAAATCAAGAATGATCTAAAAATGAATGTTTTCTCATGTACATCATGTTCATGATACATTAAAAGATTGTCAATTTAGAATGGTTTAAGGGACCCTTTGGCATATGGGTGTAGATGTTTCCCACATTTATGACTGAAGAACGTAGTTATTAATTAGGATAGGGATAGACAATCATTTTGTGCGCCATTTCAGGTGTTTTAATGTAGACAAATAATATGTGTATATAAAAATGAAATTTATAATTTAAGTAGTCATAAACCAGCTATTCCGACTCGCTGCGTGAAGTAAAGTTGAGTTTTAAGGGCTATCACAAGCCACGGTACAAAGCCGCCCGTAGGAGGCATTTCGTTTAGCATAATTCGCTAGTGCACATTTTTCTTTGAACCTGGAGCGCTATCCTAATCTTCAACCAATCACTGCACTATTTTCGCCTGACGCAAAAGTAAGAATGTAAAGATATTTTCGATGCCTGTTATGATTAAAAAATGAAACTAATTGACTATATGTATTTCATTTTGAATAATAGATTGTTTAATCATTTAAAACACGGTGTAATAATAAACAAGTATTTTTTTTTTTTTTTTGAAGTCTCGTGAAACTGATTTGTTCAGTTTGACCTTTTTTTTTTTAAACTTAATTCTTTTTAATATGTGAATGATGTTAGAACTACAAAGCTACAAAGTAATGATATCTGGAAATATCACTATGATATAGTCAATAAAGTTGTTAATTTTCATGTTTTTTTTCCTGCATTGAAAATAAGGAAACATAATTGTTTACATTGAATGAAAAAAAGTGCTTTGATTTGATTTTTCAACAAAAATTTTGAGAAATGCATGTGTTTAGTTTTTTTTTTCTTTACCAAAATGAATGAAAATAAAACTCAACATTTCTATTGATAGGTTTTTTCAAAGAAATGAATTTTTTCAATAGAATCTAGAGACTGAAGCACTATTAATTTGTATTCTTTATCGTCCTTAACTTGCTATAGAAGATAGAATAACTTCGCATCGATTTGTTAAAAATAATCTTAAGTTTTTATTAAACTTTAATCGGTGTCTTGCCATATTTTACAAATATTTGTTATGTAGTTTACCTATCCCGCTAGTGCACTTTCCCATACTTAATATAATGCTTTTGGTTAAAGTTTCATGAAAATGAGTGTTATTTTATTATAATTTAAAAAGTTTGAATGTTGAACAAAGATAAAAAAATACTTACCTTTTAATTTCAATTTAAACCAATATAAAACATATTGATATTACGCAATGGTATAATGAAACTTTGTAATTGCTTATCAAATTGTAATTGAATTCGGATGACATTTAAGATCACATCTCAAAAAATGCACGAAAAAACGGCTTAAACATCAAAGGCATTGATTTGTTAGCATTTTTTTACATTTTCTCTATCAAAATTAAAGTCTCCACTCTTCTGGACATTGATCTATAACGTGATTGGTTGAAACTAAGAATGCCTAATCAGTTACAAAATAAATTTGCTTTCCGTCATCGGTAGCGGGTAGCTGTTCCCGTACCAATTTTGTACCACCAGGGAGGCGAAAACCAATCGCCATTCTGGAAGCTTCTCATCCCTATGTCTGAGCTGCCTCCCAGTGGTATGAAAATTAAAAATGATTTAAGTAATATTATTTTTTATAAAAGTTAAAAAATAATTTAAGTAAAAGAAAAAAAAATTCTGAATAATATTTCCTAAAATTTGTACATTTGCCTTCTGTCATTCAATGTCAGCAAACAATTGATATCTTACATCACAAATTTAAAGTACAGTCCATTCATTCGCAATCAATAACGCTGAACTAAATGAGGCCTGCTTCAGCAGATTCTTGTTTACATGTATGAAAATGGCCAAATGTTAGATTTGGTTTAAAATTTTATAAATCTACTCTTTGGAGGCTAAAGTTGTGCACCAAATTTTATCCATCTAGCTCTTTATTTTTTATAATTATTGTGTTCACTGACAGACTTGCTTCGAATGGATTTAATTTAATTTTTGAATACATCTACAAATTTCGTATTAAATTTCATCCCCTTACTCGAAACGTTTTAAGGCATCAAATTCACAGATAGACAGATATAATTGCAAAGTTTTTTTTTTTTTTTTTCGGACTCTGGGAAGTTTGAAACGCAGAAATTCATCAAGATCTTCAAGTCAAATTTTTCAACGATTTCTCTTTGTTTTCATTTTTTATTAGAAAGTGAAAAAAGAACAAAGTTCATAAAAATTCAAAATATTTTCAATTTTTTTTATATATCTTATTGTCGAATTTTTGTTATTCTTATTTTTAAACAAATAATTTAATTTCAATATAATATTTTTGCATTTAAAAATATTTGTTACTTTAATTTTTTATAAAAATAAAGATTTTAATCAATTTTCTATTCTTATCTTTTATATTTTCAATGATTATGGCATCGAATGCTGAGTTATTTTCTTAAATGTAATTCAGTAAAAAGCACGATCTTGAATATTTGAAATAAATACTTTGTTAAGGATAGCGCATTTCGAAGAATTTTTTTGAAAACTTATCCTAATTAAATCCTCAATTCAATATTAAAATAAAAATAATTCTAAATCGATAATCAGTTTAAATTTTGTTTTGTCAACTTTTGATAAAAAGAAATGTGTTAATTAATTTTAAAAATGTACTCTTGAATTGGAGTTTTATATTCTTTTATTCCGTATATAACTATTTTAAAAATTCAGTGCAGAGTTCTTTTGTGTGGTTTGTTAAAAAAGATTTTCTCTATTTCGGTTTATGGCAAATATATCCTTATTTAAATTTTAATTTCTGGTCTTAAATTCATATGAACTCTTTAAAAAAATATGTCATGACATTAGAATTTGTCAAAGAATGGATCATTGAATTTATCAAGTGTTTATAAATTATATTATCAAAATACTCATATCGAATAAATGAAAAACATAAATTACGAGATACAGATTTTTAAGTCCCAACAAAACTCAACATTAAGTCAAATAAATGAAATATATAAATTAAGATATACAGATTTTCAAGTCTCAACAAAAACGAAATAATCAATTGTTTATGAAATATGTAGTGTATAATTTTAGAAACTCATAAATAATTTATATATACTTAATAATTTATATATACTTTTTCTCATAAATAATTTATATATACTTAATAAACACCACATGAAAAATCTAATAATGAAAAAAAAAAGTCACTTTATGCTTAGGATCTTAGAAAGAGAGAGAATTTAATATTTGGAAGTTATAAAATCGTTTACCACCTTTGTAGTTATCTGAGATATAATGATTTTTTTTTCAAAAGAAAAAATAAATAAATAAAAGACATAAAAAGATGCTGAAGCGAGGAAATGAGTTTAAATTTCAATAAATGAAACTGCTGTTAGAAATAATTAGAAATATTTTTCAAAATTTGTTAAAATTGATGGGAAATTGTGAGATGAGAGTTTTAATTCTAAGCGTTTAAGTTGATTTAAATGTTTTTAATTACATGGTGATAACTATCTTTTACGAGATAATACTTTCAGAAATTACTATTAAAACCATCGAAATTATATATTACATTAGGTGATACTAGATATCTATATACGGCACTAAGGGAATCTACTCCTTCATTTATAATTGTTAAAACATGGGTTGCAGTCTTTAAAAGTGGTCGTACAATCTACTCTGTATACGGAGCGTTCTGGAAGACCAAAATCAGCCACTACAGATGAAATCATTAGAAAAGTTCGCCAAAAATATTATGAATGATCGCCGATTGAGAGTGACAGAGGTTGTTGAGTCTGTTGCTATATCAAAATACGAACATTTCATATATTTTAATCGATATTTTGGGTACGAAAAAGTTATCAGCAATGTGGGTGCCGCAGTTGCTGCATTGGATTAAAAACAGCAGCGCCGGCGTCCTGGTATAGGATTAGCACGTCTTCCCCGTGATCTGGGTGTCCTGGGTTTGAGTCCGGCTCGGGCATGGCTTTCTTCATCTGTTCTATTTGTGAGATGTTTGAATGTGCCCCGCTGTAAAAAGGGGTTGTGCAAGCGAATGTGATGCGCGAGTAGCTAAGACGTACTCTTGGTCCAAGTTGCCGCTACTAAAACAAGAGACGCTCCCTTGGCTTAAAATCGATGACTTCGTCAGCGAGCTTGTCCATGGCAAGTGCCATTAGAAACAACATCAACAACAAAAACTGCAGCGCATGACGATATCGGAGCTGTACAATTCAAACCTGATTTTTTGCGGCGCTTCTTTATTGTGACATGATCCATGAATCCATCATTATACTCCAAAGGTCAAACAGCAATTAAAACAGTGGACAGCGAAGGACGAAACAGCACTAAAACAAGCAAAAAGTGCGCGATCTACTGGAAAGATGATATCGACAGTTTTTTGGGAGGCGTTACGGGAATTTTATTATTGGATTATTTAGAAAAAGGCTGGACCATCAATGCTTAATATTATGCTAATCTTTTGGATAAAGTGCATTCCAAAATCAAAGAAAAAAGACCAGCTTTGGCCAAGAAGAAAGTCCTGTTTCACTAGGACAATGCTCCCGTCCACGAGGCTGTCATTGTGATGGCAAAACTTCATGAATTGAAGTTTGAAATTCTTCTTCATGTACCCTATTCTCCTGGTATGGTCCCCTCAGACTACAAACTCTTCCCCAACCTGAAAATTTTCTGGCTGGAAGGAAATTCTGTTCTGATATCGAAATAATTTCAGCGACGAATGCTTACTTTGAGGCCGTAGAAGAAAGCATTTACAGAGAGGGGCTCCAAGTATTGCCACACCACTGGAACAAGTGTATGTCTTTAGAAGAAGACTATATTGAAAAATAAAGCAATCATTAAACAGAATTTTTTTATTTTCCTTGTTAGGCTGGACATTTTTCATCCCACCCTCGTTATTCCATTTATATATATCCTCGTATATTCCTTAGCATAACTTCGTGAATATCCGATAAGGATTCGTGAAGTTAATACCGTTCTGCGTTCAGAAGTTTAAATTAAAATATTGTTTCAAATCCCTGATTATTTTTAGCATAATGTTTAAAAGCTGGACATTGTGCGATGCATGGTTATAGACATATATGTGATGCAAAATTATGCACTCAAGCATTCAAATGCAGATTATTTGACTTTCAGTTGCCAAATTTGCCATAAAAGTATTTCTTGAAGTGTTGATAGCCACTAAGAAAGTTTTCTCTAAATTTTAATTAAAATTTGATTAATATTTTAACACCCCCCCCCAATAATTTGAGGACATATTAATACACACAAATAAAATAATTTTCGCACCACTTTAAAATTCAAAACATTAGCATTTCTTTGATATTAGTTCTATTTTTGTACGGTTTTCTTCTCATTTTAATAAAATTTCAGAATTTTTAAAAATATATTTTGCAGTAATATATTTCATTTTTTTGCTGTGTTTATATTCATACACATTGCGGTGATATTAAATACAGTACACCCCCGAGTATCCGGTTCGCGACTATCCGGCCTAGTTTCCTTTTATCGTCATTAAATGAGGAAGGCAAGACATTTATCTATTAAGAAACTTTTTCAAAACCTAAAAACTGCAAGGTTTGACTCTTTATCTTAGGATTATCTTTTCTTATCCGTGTAATCATTTATCAGTAAAAAATAAAATCAGTTTGAGCCAATTTTCTTAAAAATTAGGCCTATGATTTGCATTAATGCTTTATGTTTCCTGCATTTAAGTTGGACATTAAATTTATGTTAAAATGTGAACACTTTACATCTGTTAACTTATTTTTTTTTCTAATAAATTCTTGAAACATGTAGTGCAGTGTAAAACTATCAGTACACAGACTTCTATTTTAACTCGACACGTTACCGGCAACTGCTTCTTTGATTTACCGAGCCGAAGCTGCGTTCACATTGAGATAAATGGTAGGTTTAGTACTCAATAAGAAATGAGAAAATACGTATTATAATAGTGAGTTTTGGTATAAAATCTTTGTCTTCTAGTATTGGTGGGTAAAGAAATGAATTTAAAAAACTCCTGCCGATCCGGCTTTTTTGTTATCCGGACAGTCCTTCCTCTACATTAGGCCGGATACTAGAGGATGTACTGTGTAGTTTTTGTGCGCAGATTATGATTACTATAATTAATAGAAAAGTTTTAAAAATAATTTATTGGCAGATGAAACATTAACAATCAACAATGTTTCGGTTCAGAAGCTCGAATTTCCTTTAAATTTTTTTTTTTCAGTAGTTGCATTCTGTTCCGCCTGCTTTTATCCCCGTAGTTTCAACTCATGAAATTGGAGGAGGAAATGACAGATGGAGTGGTATTTTCTTTTTATCTCGGAACAAATAGAATCTGCTTTCGCCTTCTGGCTTGTCGACAGATTTTTTTTTAACACAATTTAATCTTTCTCTGACAGTCGACTCAATCCATCAGTAACCTGATTATGATGGATTTACTCAAATCTCCCAAAGTATGCTAAAACAATGAAACAAAGGTTCAGAACATCCTTGCTTTTAAGGTTTTGAGTCATGTAACTGGCTGCGTTAAGCATGCCATTTTATTACATTATTATAATTAATATTTTCAAAAACTGCGCATTTTTTAAAAAATGGCATGCTTAATTTGCATACAAGAATATACTTGGCATCCACGCAAATCTCGACTCAATAGGTAATTTCAAAACAATTAAAGATGAACTGATATTTGCATTCAAAAAATAATACTTTTCTACGTAGCAAATTTTACTTTATATTTTTAAATCAATAGATAGACTGTTAAAAGAATTAATTAAATCTAATTTTTTTACAATCCTTTGGTTATATAAGTCATATTTAGTTAAATGTTCTTGAAATTTTAAACAAAAACATTTTTGTACATTTTAAATAAAAAAAATAAAAAGCTTTAAACGTCATAATTTGAACCATATTTTTTATAACGCTTTAAATGTCATTAATTTAGACCATTTTAGTAACTGCTTTGAAAAATATCTGCCAATGAACTGGTAGATCTTTTTAAAAATGTTGGATTGATTAGTTTAAAGCATGATGAATTTCAAAGTTCTAGAATTCGACGTTTTTTACGCAGAAGACTTTATTTATTATCATGTGAGTACATGATGTTGTTTTGGCTTGAGGTTTTTGAAGCGATTTGAAGGCCTCAAATTGTTGAAGCCTCAAAATGAAATGCGTAGGCAACAAATTATCATTTTTTTTTTATATTTTGGAATCTCTACCGTCTACTAATGTAGTTTTATTTTAGAGTCGGCTTTCACAGTAGAGTTTTTCCATTATCTATTACCTGCTAATGTAGTTTTATATTGGAGTCGGCTTTCACTGCATAGCTTTTGAATTATCTATCGTCTGCTGTTGTAATATTTCCCTTGGAAATCACAGTGTTATTTATTGCCTAACTCGCTCAACGTTTTTTAAAAATAAGCCAAACAAGTTAAAATATTGTTTGTTTAATCGAAAAAGATTGTTGGTTCAGGGATAATTTCAACTAATAAAAATAAGGTTATTAGAAAATAATGCAGAAGGTTGTCACATTTGGAGATTTATCGCCAACTAAAGTTACAACTTGATTAACCAAATTATACATTCTCTGTATTCTTACGAATTGTTTTAATTAATTTAAGTCATTAACCAGTTTAAACAGGTTTGAAATAATCACGAGACTATCAGACTACGCATGCGTCGATATTTAGAAAAACGATGTTTTTTTTTCATCTCGAAATCGGTCGAGCTCCAAAACTTTGTTTGCCAGTTAGAAAAATTGAAAATGAAAGTTTAAAAAAATTATATATATATAAAGAGAGAGGGGGGATAGAGACCTATAGAGTAGACTCCCGATTGTTTTAAACCGGTTTAAACTGGTTAATGACTTACATTAATTAAGACAAATAATAGCTTAAAAATAATAATGTTCTCACATGATAACTTGAAATTTGCGATAGTCGATTTCAGGTATTTATTTGCTTTTGTTTTAATATTTCTTTAAATACGTGTCATGGATATTACTTTTCTTCGTATGAGTACGTGAGACGTTAGAGAAAAATTTACATTTCTTAATTATTTCAACAAACTATTTATTGACAAATTGAAATATAATTCCTTATGTCATTTAAAACATTTAATTGAAATCGTTTGGTCTATGTCTAAAGATTTATAAATTAATTATTGAAGACTACGAATTTGAATGGGTAATTTTACATTTTCTACAGTAATGTTTTAATCTTTCCGAACCTTCACAGTTTTTAACAAAAATGTTTGCCTTTTTTTAAAAAAAAAATCAAAAAGTTATATTTTAGTTCTTAAATCAGAAATGTAAATTAAATTTAGAAAAAAAGACAGAATTTTTGTCTTTTTCCGTTCATTTTCAACTTTTGCATCTTTTTTAAAATTAAATGCCATTTGTAATTTCTGTAATTAATTTTAAAAAACTTAATAAAAGATCTTCCTTTTTTTTATTATCTAAGTTGAAAAATTCTGAAACTATTACGGAAAACTGTTTTGAATTAAAAATTAAAAGAGAAACGATTCACAAAATGAATTCTTCTTGTTATGTTAACTCATTAATCATTTGAAAATTGAAATAATTATAAAAAATTCGGAGAATATGTATGATTTTTTTATAATAATCCTCGTTAAATTGTTGATATGAAATAATAGAGGTTTACTGCAGCAGACGATAATTTGAAACTCTAAAAAAATAATCAGAATTAAATTTGTTTATTCTTTTGTCTCGCTTCTTAAATTATTCTTCGGTTTAAAAAAATGGAAAAATAAAAGGAAATAATTTAAAGTTTTCGTTCATAGAAAAATAATTATTGGATCGCTCTGCTATTTGAAGGTAATATGGTTTATTATTTTGTTAAAATCCAAAACTAAAAAATATCCTTTAATATAAGCAGATTAAAACCATATAAAAGAATTATTTTCTTTGTCTAATTTTGTAAAATTTCATGTTCTTTTTAAATCATCTCGATAATTTTGATACTGCAATTCCTTATTAAATAATTTAAATACAATTTCTGAAATTGTATGTAATTAGCTTTCTCAAAACTATGGTTTTATTTAAATTAATAATATTAAATGAATTGGTTTCTAAATGTTATTTTAATCATTAAATTATTGCAACAAAATATTTTGGTTTTTATTTCCAATTTTATATGAATTACATGCAAACATTATTTTACTTTACACCTTTGTCGTTTAATAATGTTTTCTGATAAACTGATGTTATTTGATTTAATATTATCAATGTTATCGGATTAAAAAATAAATATATGAAATATAATTATACAATTTTTCCCTAATAAAACAGAACTATTACTTATAACTATTTTTAAACTTTTATTATATATAATATTTTACACGCATTTGATACATTTGTTTGACATTTCAACCTTGTAAATTAATATTATAACAAATGAAAATAACATTTATTTAAATGTCAATTTAAAAATTATTCTATAATTATCTGATTATTTATATATAATCAATTTCACAATACATTGTATAAAATAAAAGAAAGTTTAATTCAATTGTATTTCTGTGTATATTAATAATTTTATCAGTTGCAACAGTAAAAATCCTCTTTATAAGTTTTTAATTTTTAAAGAAATGTTAAGAATGGTATGAAATTTACAATATTTAATAACATTTTCAAAAGAATAGACTGAATAATATGTGTGTCCTTTCTGTTATAAACCAATTAACAATATTCTCACTTAAATAAATGCATATTATTCGAGTCCTCTGAGTGGAACAGTGATCGGCTATATTGAAAATAAATGAAAAGAAAGGAATGGGAATGCATTCTTTACTCACTCTGATTTAATCTAGAATTCTGTTAACTAGAAATCTAAAATTTTCTATCTAAAAATATAAAACTGAACCGCATGACTGTAGTAATAACACAAAGATATTATAATTTTAAAAAATATATAATAATCTTTGTCATATATATCATTTTCTGATGTTCTGACTAAATATTATTTCCAAAAACAAACAGTTTATTTGTTATTTTACTAGCTTAACTAATTAATATTTATAAATAAAACTGATACTGAGTTATAACTATGTACTGTGGCCCATTTTATTTTTTTACAGGTATAAATAATAATCAAATAAATGTTAATTACTTTATGATTATCTTTATATATGAACGAAAATAGATATGTTGAAATAATGCATTAATTTCATCAGCTCTCGTTTGTCAATTATATGCTGATGGAATTCCTCCCGAACTGTTTTAAATTATTTGGATTCGCGGCAATTAGGCTCTATGTCTTCGCTGCATGCTAAGTTTAAAAGGTTAAATAGTAACTGGAGCAGAGGGAAAACAATAATTGCAAGTTTTGGGATATGCTTAATTTAAAATTTTTAAACCTGTTAAAATTTAGAAATATCAAGAGTATAGCTTTAAGTTGTATGAATTTTGAAAAGAATGATAACTAAAAACATGCATATGTAGAAATGAAAATAAGTCCTATATCTTATGTTTCATGAAGACTTCATTAAGAGAGTCAAGAAACAGAGGTAAAGTAGGTGTAGCAATCACTAATAATGCTGTTGTACTTATTTATTTTTTCGGTAATCACCAAATTAAAAGAAATGTTAATGAAAAGAATTGATGTAGGAAAAGAGTATGTATGTGAGATGACATTAAAAACACTATATATTCAAAATTAATATTAATAAATTTAATAACTAATTATATTAAAAATATAATAATTGAATAATATTAATATTAATTGATAATGAATTAATAATTAATATGGTAATCAACTTTTTTAAGCGCATAGTATTTTTTTTATTTAGCTCTGAAAGATTTTCTTAAATCCGTTTTAGGGAGAAACGATGTATAAAACAGAAATCAATACAAGAGAGTTATTTTACAGCAATCCGGCGTAAGTATTTCAACGATTTATAAATTTCCACCAAGAAAGAATTAAAAATTTTATTTCTTCTGCAGTTACTCAAAACTGAACATGCATAAGCTGCTAATTTGATTTAATAAGTAACTTTAAAAATAATTAATCAACAAAATACTTTTATCATCGCGATCAGAAAGAATGAGAATACTTTCCTCTAAGATTTCTTCTAATTTAACGCTAAAAAGAAATATAACAACAACAATGTGATACTTTACATGAATTATTTTTGATGCCATTTGTGAAACATTCTGTTTTGCGAGAATGTGAAAAGACTAGTTTTAATTATTATAGAATAATCATTTTTGTTTATTTTCTTCCTCCGATATAATGCATGGTTTAGCTCACTTAATTTAGTATCATGTATTAATTTAAAATTTTGGAACTAGGAAAAATTTGAATATTTAAAATTTTGAGTTAGAAGATTATAATACTTACTTTTAGAGAAATTTTAAAAAATAAAATAAAATTGAAAGCTATTGTCGCAAACTGACAAAATTTCTCTTGTTTTTTTAAATAATCAAAAGATCCATCATTTATGATTAATTTCGGTTGCTCTAGATACAACTATTTAGCTCGTAAAACGCCAATATAAATGCTTTCGCTTTAGCTTTTATCAAGACAAATTATTAATTTATTCCCCAAAAGTTTAAGGTTAATAAATAATTTCCAACACAAGCAGTTTTCTATTGGATTTTCTTGAAGTATTAATTACAAGAATGAAGGGTACTTGAATTCATTCTATGGTATTTTGACATGCTCTCGGTACTGTTTCGTGTAGAATCGGGAACAGCTTCCACTATGATTTTCATCTTTTAGCACAAGTGGGAAGGGGGAGGGAGGAGATAATAAAGGAGATCCGAACTTTATCCTTGTATCATTGTTTCAAATCATCATCATCATCATGCGGTTTTTTTTTATTATTATTTATTACAACGTTAACATTGGTGAAAGAAAAGAGTAAAAGATTAAATGAAACACCAAAAATAATTTGAATTTTATCACAGTAATAAAAATGATTGTTACAAATTGCATTCAAAATTAATTAATTTTTGAAATGTATTAAAATTAAAGAAAAAAAATTGTAATGAAATAAAATTGGTGTCACTTAAAAACTAGTTGTCTTAAATTTTAAAATAATGTAAAAATGGCTTTTGTGCGATAACATACTCCGAAATTATAGAGTAAAAAATTAACGCTTTGATTAATTTTTAATTGAGTAAAACCAAATTAAAACGTTAAAAAAATCATTCACCGAGAGCTCCTGTTGCTCAAGAAGCAATTACCTGCCAAATTTGATAGCTCGGTCCTCTCTTATCTGCACAAATATGCATCTCATAATTTACAGAATGTTTGCCAGCTTGAAAAAAAAATCGCATTTTTCAAATGTTTCCATGGAAGCTATGCAGTGATTTTTTTGTGAATTTTATTTTCCCACATTTTACCGAATGTGTCAGTTTTCTTTGTCAGAATTTAGATATAATACTTTTTATTTTATATAATCATTTCTGTGAGTATTGTGATAATAATTTGTGATTAATCTTTAGGGACCACTTCCTGTCTAATGATCCGAAAACTAGTGCTGAATCTGGATTCAGTTCAAGTTTTGGTTATAGCCAGAGTGGCAACTCGAGGGAACTTTTGAATTCAACTTCTCAAGATCTGTTCAACCTCTCTCCCAAAATAAGTGGTTGTGAAGGACAGGTATTTATGCCGCTTAAAAAAACGGTGAAGAGGATAAAGGGTTTATTGTCTGGGCGATTTCCTCTGCTACTACCCCAACTTAAGAAAGGCTTTGTATTAGCCAAGAATATTCACCGTTTAAACTTTAAGAATGCTTTTAATAGAGTTTAATAGAGAAACGTAGACTTCTAGAAAAATGAAAAGAAATATGATGTTTGAACATTGATTGTAATATAAAATCCCAATAAACAAAAATTACAAGCTCTTATATTTAGTTGAATTTACAACTCAAAAATTTGACTGATAGCTCTTCTTGTTTTTAAGTAGCTTTATAGTGTTGCAGTAATGAATTCATTTGTAACGAAAAAACTTCACAAATGTGAAAAATTGATTATTATTTGTAAAATAAGATCAACAAAAATATTTCATAAAAATAGCATGGAATTAAGATATATAAAATAATTTATGTTTGTTGAGTTAATTTGCAGCTATTTTTAATTTTACAGAATATTTAGCATTGTATTATATATTTATATTATTCACAAAATATTTGACATTATATATATATATATATATATATATATATATATATATATATATATATAAACTAAATAATTAAAAGTATCTGGGAAATTTCAAATTTATACATTTTTTCGAATATTTCTAGAAGATTATTTCTTTGAAATTCTACCATTTTAGATGCGTATCGTGACCAGTGTTGTAACTAGAGTGAGGCAGGCAAGGTACGTGTACTGCGCGCAGTTGCCAGATTTTTAATTTAATTAGTTTAGTTATATTAACGTCTCATTTTTAAAGCAACACTAGCGCTATTTTGGGACGGACCTCTTAATTTTGAACCTCGATCAGATGATGAGGACGACGCCTCAGCTGGCATCCCTTTCCAAACTTCCACGCCACACCAGTGGGAAGACATTTGGCCTAGACTTATTTAACGTGCACTAGATCCGCTGTCAAATTAAGGAATTAACTTGTTGTATTTAAAAAGCAAATTAAGTTAATAATAAACCTTTATTCCCAAAATCTTTAAAAATTTAACAGTTTCATCAGAGAAAAAATTAAAGGTTTTCAAAGGCAATGGATTCTCTTAATTGGAAACAAGGGCTTATTAGAAATATTATTGACTCATTTTATGCGTTAAACAGAATAAATTATAACTATGTGATAATTTAGTTTTTTTGTTGTTGTTATTGCTTGAAAAAGGCAAGAATTAAAGATTTTGAATCGATTGGATTTAAATGGAATAAAGTGCCTTTCTATTCTCGCGAAGGATATGAACACTCATTAACAGAATAACTAGAGACATTAATTTTCGAAATCTTTCAATAAGATTACCATATTGAAAGATATCTGTACTATATATATGTGTGTCAGAAAAGAATCATTTTTCTGATATTTGGGTAGCAAAATATATTATTGAAAACTATGCTCTGAAAATCGAATCATGAATATTAGAAAGTATATTCATGATTGATATAATCGAGATATTTATTTCAAAATAAAATAATGAACGGAAAATATTCATAATAAAACAAAAAAAAAATCGGCTTTTTTTTATTATTTGGAGTGTCTATAGATCATAGCGTAAAAATGCGGCTTCAGACCAGATGTAAATAAGTCTGAAAGATAACATTTATTTTCATTCATCGTAACCTCTGAATCAGAAAAAAAGGCCGATAGTATTCTGAATAACTGATCTTTCGAAATTTGGACTAATGCTTTTGAATGCTAAGAAGTGGAAATAATTTTCATTAAAAATAAAAGGACCTATCCTGGAAATTATAAGCAAAATAAAAATCTATACCATGATTTAAGAAAGTGCAAATATAATAACCAAATATCAATCGGATATTTTTATTACATATATTCAGTAATTTATTAATTTTCTTTTAATAACGCTCTGCGGCAGCTCTGCTGATACTTTTGACGATATCAATATCAAGTGCAAGCTGTGAAAGATTTTTTAGTTAACTAAAACTTATATTTTCATATCTTAGTCCTTCATTCCGATAAAAAAAAAAAACCAAATTATCAAAACCCATGATTTAGCTCTTTTGAATTTAAATTGATTTCAACAAAGTCATAACCACTTAACCATTCGTACATATATTCCTTTTCGGTGAATTAAAGGATTTATACACATTTTTTTTTCAAGTATGATATAAACAGAAATCATTTTTAACTTGCATATCTCTAATTTATAAAAGTTCCGCCCCAACCATTATTTTTTTTATCTGAGCCTAATGTAAATTATAAAAATTAGAATTGAGGGGAAGTGTTTAAAAAACTGTTTAAATTTAGCTTTTCAAAACTTTCCAACTGTTTTTATGAAATTGAAATTCCAAATATTTTTTTGAAATATGATACATTTTATCATTTCAGGAGTTGCTGATGTATGACTATCATTGAGAGTTATCTGTAATGTTTAAATTATATTAATTCAAAAATAACATTATACTAATGCTTAGATTTAACTGCATTTTCATCTTTGCATTCTTTAGCATTAAGGATCAAAATAAAAAAAAATAAAAAGGCCACGTATATATATATATATAAAGGCTGCAATTTTGGTATTTACCCAGGACGCCATTTTATGTAAGTACGCCACAGATCGTGACTCACATTTTACCTTGAGGATTCGGTCATGAGGGTATATAGGGTACCGACTACAGATTCCTGAAGAAAAAAAGAATTGTAGCTCCCTCCTCTCCACAGAATTTGAAACTTACGACAATTGTTTTATTTGCTTTTGGCAATACTTTCATGCATTTTTTATAAATATAGCTTTTACGTTCGGGAGTATATAAAAATGTTTTTTCCTTTAAAAATTCTCAGATTTTTTTTTTGTTATTTTGCTTATAAAATGCAGAGTCTTTAACTAAATAATACGAAATTTAATGAATATATAAGAAGGTATTATTGAAGCATTATATTGATTTTAAGTGAATCCTAAATATTCGAGGAAATCAAAGTAGTTTTAATAAATAAATTTTAATCACATATGCGCGAATTATAGCATATTTCTCCTTTTATAGATTCAAAGCCCGATATATAAGACAACTTATATAAAAATTCCAATCGAATGTCAGTGAGATTCCGAAAGATTTCGATGGCACATTGAGCTGAATGTTAAATATTCTGAAAGAAAAACTGAATTACGAGGAATTTTTCATAAACTGATATTCTTTAAATTTGAATCTTCGAATAATTACACTGAATTCTATACAAAGTTAGAAATATACTAAAACCTCTTCATTCTTTTTAAGTAACGTGCTAAACATTAATTGCCATAAATTAAGCCTCATAAAATAACAATATATATATATATAACATATTTGGCAGTTGCTTGGCTGAAAAGAAGAAACTTTTAGTATTTTCGATTTATATCGCTACAGAATGTACAAGAAGCGATGATAAAACTGATGTTCATGTGCATCCCGATACAAGTGTAAAAGTGACTGAAATTTTCTCCTTCATTTACTGTGAAATTTTAATAGGATTCTTTTTATCTGTGTCTATTTAAGCATGGAAAATTTAGGTATTTTTAAAAGAATATTATAAGCATTAAGTATTTTTATCCCTTCACTCAGAGCGTGAGAAAATGCTGAGACTATCAATTTTCTAAAGCGCTTTTAGAATTAATTAAATAAAAAGTGGAAATTGGATAAAGAAATAAGAGAGCATTTTAGAATGAAAATGTGGGCTAAACTCAGATAAAAAATATGAAATTAATTAAGTTTCAAATTAGATTTTTAAATAGCATTACACACACACGTTATACATATGTATATGTATGGGTGTGTGTAAAAATATATATGTATATATAATTAGACTTGTCACATTATGTAATTTCATGCACAATATAACTGAAAGCATTCGGGTGCATTAATTACTAATTTAATGTGACGTCATCTTTTATTAAATTGACAACTACTATTTGATAAGGCTATCTACTAGGTAAATTGCACGCCATTCTTTTTAAAGAAAAGTGATTAATTTTATTAATGATAACTGTGCCATTATGGTGTAGTAGGAATTCGGTAATCCAATTTATCCTGCAGGTTTTCTGCGGAATCGAGATCTGGATTCTGTGCAGCCAGTTTAATTCATAACAAAAACAATGAAAAAAAATGCCAGTCTAACAATAAGAATGGAAAAAAATTTCTTGTTGTATGATCACAAAGACTACGACTATATGAAAAAGTGCGGTAAATTACTTCTATGAGATTAGATGAATTGATGAAACACGTTGTATGTGGATCCTCCCCCCCCCCCCGCCTTCCTTTTAAAACATAACCGAGTCATGTGATTAAAAATGAGAAGAAACTAAAGCATTGTGAAGATGATGTTATCTCACTTTTTTTTTCTAACGGCATTTGCATGTAGAAGTAATTAGTACAATTACAATGGTTGGAACACTAAAATATTATCTCCCGCTTCCAAGAAAATGTATCCAGGTTCCTGTGTTTCAACATTCTACTATCACAAAACGTCATTCACAGCTTTGTTTTCATACTTATATTTCAACAATTCACTCATCATCTTTCTATAAGTTAAGAAGACTGACTTATGCTTATATCACATTACATTATCATTTTGCACTTATCATGAATCACGTATCTAGATAATCACGTATCAAGTGATTTGCAACCAGCTTCATTGAGCAAGCTATATTAAATGCTATTTTCTTATTTAATCAATTTTTTAGTGAAACTTGTAAATAATATCTTTTAGGATAATAAATATACTGGTAAATACATCCAAAAAGTTCAAAGATTGTTGTTGCTAATCTGTAATTCTTTTTAAAGGTATGTTTTAATCTCTCTAACATAATGTGACGCTCAGTTTTAATGTTGAAAGCAGATGGATATTTCTTATAAAGATTAAGAAACTGAAATTGTCTCTGAAAATGTGTAGTTATTTGTTAGATGGCATGGACAATTAATTTATTTCATCGGTGACGTTCATGTACATGGTAAAAAGCGTAGGTGCATGACTGCTAAGACAAACACGGATTTAATGTCTATTTTAATTTGAAATTTAATATTACTTTGTTAAGGGAATCATGAATTAAAGTTTTTTAATCAATATTTGCTAACTGATTGCCTATGATGGCTAATAATATAAAAATTTGTGTATTGTAAGAATTAAAAAGTAATTGTAAATTAAAAGTAATTGTTGTTTCTTTCTTACGTAATAATTAAAACAATTTGTGAAGTATTTGGGATGCACTCATATTGGTGCAAAATATGTGAAGCTTGAAATTCATCTTTCAGTAATTACGAAACTTTTTTTAAAATATACAATAGACCAAAATGTATTTATTCTTTAATCCTAATAAAAATAATTCATAGTTGATTCGCCTGGAAGAAGTAATTAATTGATGTTTTGGTATTTACAGAAGTATTCTGTAAGAATTTTTGCTGTCTTCAGTATATTTGGCATCCGTTCAATTACCTGTCAGACAAGCGTACCTTCCTCATTTTTCTTTTCAATCTTCTTAAAGTGTTGTTTTGATCCCCTCGTTGCTTATTTATACGTTGGATTTAGGGCAGTCTATTACTTTACACGAATTTTTTGTGAATTCTTAACTAATGTTGAATCTAGTGCAGGGATTTTTAAAATATTTTGATTCGCGATCCTAAATGTAAATATAAGTCGAAAATACCATACTTTTGACTTTCGACCTTTTCCTTCCCTTCCAAAAATAATTTTCTCTTTTGGTGGTAGATGAAATTAAATATTCAATGGAAGATAATCTATAAAATAGCAAATATAGCTTAATCATGTGAACATTTACAATATTTAACAACAAAATATTATTTTGTATTTCTTTTACTTGCCATTTTTGACTAATACAAAATTGTTGACAGATTTAGGGAGTAATGAAGAGGCTACATAAGTTATTATGTAGAAACCACCTATATATATGATTTATATAGTTTAATTTGCAAAACAGAAGAAATACATGAGAGTTGCAGGTCCATAATACATATAGATTAATATAAATGACAGCTGAACATTTTTTTCATGAAAATCAATAGATATTCTATTGTAATACTTTATAGAATATATGCTCATGACGGGCTGTTATCGTATTAAATATATCTTAGCGCTGATTTATTGCCTGCTTTTGCCTAGTTCTCCGTTATACAATTCTATCTCTTGTTAATCTTTATTTCCTTGCAATGGGATCATCTCTATATGTAATGTTCACGAACACTCAAATCAAATTAAATACTAAAACTGGATTGACACAAATAGAAAACCATTAAGAGAAAAAACTCAATGCTTGATGCAAAATTAAAATAAAAGAATGCTGAATTAAAATATTATCAATGACTTCAATTGACCTTCGAAATGAGAATTTAAGGAATTTCAATACGAATATGAAATAATAAAAATTGCAGCTTTTTGCTCATTCTCCTTTGCTACAATCCAACATTAAAACATGTAAATAAAATATGAAATTTATGATCTCATAAAAAATTTTTATTTCATGAAAATAAATCAGTTATGGAATCGTAAGATTTAGAGAAACATCGATAAAACAGTCAGTTTAAGCATTTTTAATCATTAAATAAGGCGCGCAGCACAGAAATCATTGTTTTTTTTTAATTGTCGAGTAAAATATAAAACAGCTATACGAATTTTTACATCCAACGTTTTTGCA
Source organism: Argiope aurantia (assembly GCA_026543865.1). NCBI lineage: Eukaryota > Metazoa > Arthropoda > Arachnida > Araneae > Araneidae > Argiope > Argiope aurantia. The sequence goes on along the minus strand of JAPMOR010045044.1, from coordinate 234,389 downwards.
GCCGTATTTTGTTGTACACTTCACTTGGCTAATTAATAAAGCAACAAAATATTATTAAAAATCAGCTGATCGTTTGAAAAGCAGATTGTAAATAATTGTTATAAATTTTCGATTGCTAGCTATCCATCAAATGTTTAAAAATTGTGTTGAAAATATTCATAAAATTTCATAACTTAAGTGTAAAGAAACATTCTTGATTAAAAAAGTATTTTAATAATTTACATACATTAGATTTTTTTCTTTTTATTTGTATGATTTTATTAATTTTCAGATTTGATTTATCATGCATATAATATGTACGTGATAGTTATTAGTCATTTTCGTAACTTCTAATTAAAATAATATGATAGCCAAATGCCAGAGTTACAAGACCCCAAAATAGAAATTTTGCTATTTTTTGACGGAGATCAAAATGTTAGGAGTATTTTAAAATCTGATCTGCGTTACACATTTAGCTGGGAATTTATATTATATATTTTTAAAATGTCATAAATAGCATGGATTGCATAATTGTCAAATTCAATTCATACCAATAAAAGCTGTCGTAGGTTTGAGAATGTATTATTAAATGGCATTGAGAAAACACTCCTTATCAATATGCGCGCGTAGTCTCACTACACTACTTCAACAATTTACCACAATAACTATCATATTTTGGTTTTTCAATTTAAATTTCAAACGAGCAAGGTATTTTAATGTAAAATGAATATGTTATATTATAAGTTTTCTTATTCTTATTTAAATTTATTCTAATATAAAATGATTTGAACTGCAATGAACAAGCAATGTATTTTATATTATCGAAGAAGTCTGTAGAAATTTCTATCCACTATGTAATTCATCTTTGTAATCTTTGTATTATTAGAGAAAAAAAGAATGTTGGCAACAGATATAATATATAGGATAAACGAGGCAATAATTTGCACTAAATAAAAACAAATGTAGAGAAATTTATTATACTGCTAGTATTTATATTCAGATTTTTTAAATCCAAATTATTTTGTTAATTCCTTAAAAAATTATTATTAAAAATTTTGTAAATAAATTTTTGAAAAATTTGAAGAGTTTAACGCATTTTGTTTATATTATAGTTCTTTCATGAATATTGAACTTAAATTAAATGTTATAAAATCAGAAATATTTTTTCTTATATTGGCTTTGGTAGCAGAAAAGAAAACTTTATATTTGAATAGAATTTCTTACATTATTTCTGCTAACTATTCAACGCAACTTTAACACAATTAAGAGTTTCGCAGTATTTCAAATCATACATACCATAACTCATTTTTACCTGTGATGGCATGATTAAATTTAGCGATAAAAACGAAATTGACTGACCTCTTTTACTTTTCTTTCTTTTCCAGACATCTAATTCGGACTATCAGAAGTATATTTCTCAAAACTTATTTAGCAAGAAGGGGAAAACTCCAAGGAAATTTAATTTTGGAAGAAACGAAAACAGATCGAATGATGAAGAGAAATCTTCTTCGAAAACAACTGAAAATCAAAATGATTTCAATGAAATAAAGTTAATTTTTAAACAATTTATTTGAATACAAATTATAATATAAAAATTTTATATGCATTACTCAATATGAACGTAATTTGTTTACTGAAACTTCATAATTTAAATTTTAAAAGAATCTTCATGTGAAAATAAGGGAAAATAATATGTAAAAAAATCTTTCATTTCCAGAACATTATTAGGAAGTTTGCATGAAGGATTAAGGGCACTAAATACTGACATATCAGACGTTAAAGAATTTGTTAAAGGCGTAGAATTTGAAATCTGCAAGCAAAATGAAAAAATGGGATCATTTGAAGAACTATTTTGTAAGAAAACTTCATTTTTCTTTTCTCTATTTCCTATTATATGTTTTCAAATAACTTTAACAATATATTAATTTATTTAAGTCGCAACTGAACTGAAATATAAAAGGCAAAATCTCACTCACTTTCAAAAATGAGGCTTACCCTTTTGTTAAAATTATTTGTTTTTCTATTCTAAAAACAAATATCAAATTTTTATTAAGTGTCTTAGATTTTTTATTTTTTTCCATGAGTAATCTAAGGGAAAAAAGAAATTTCTTACCCCAAGATAAGCAAAATAATGATATTTCTTTTACCAGAAAATTAGTACTCATGAATACAATAAAACGAATGCGAATATAATCTATGTTATCCAGTTATATCTAACTGTTAGAAAAATTTCTTTTTGTGATTGTAGTAACAAAAATTTATAAATTAGAAGTACTATAAAAAGTAAAATACGACTATATATATATATAAAAACGTTTACTCACATGGTACAGAAATCGCTCTTATTGCCTTATTATCGAATGTAACAATAAAATGTAAACAAACCATCAAATGAATTTCAAACTGTTTCATTAAACGTTTTTATAGCTGTATCGAATTTCTAGATAATTTATGGAGTTGCAAAATATTACCAAAAATGTATTAGAGAAGGTTTTCTGTGTTGCCAAAAAAATCCATTTAGTCAGAGTGAGGAAAATAAAAAAGAAATCAAGAAATACGCTTCAAAGAGAGCTTAATCGAGCGTAAAAATAGGCTTGACTGTTAATCAGTGCGAATGGAACAATGGAAAATGCATCTTCCATAGCAATTAACTTACAAAAATGTCTTTATATAATCTTAAGACATTCAAAAATTATCTTTTAATGATATTAATTTTCATTGCCGTAATAATCTTCCCTATAATTTTAATACTATTCTTCCATTCAATTTAATATACAATTGTTTTGATGCAATATTTTCAAGTGTTACTCTGGACTTCATTCATCAAAACATTTAATTGCCTGCTTTTGCCAATTATTAACCTTTCAATAGGTTTTTTGCTTGCGCTTTTATTTCATAATGTATACACTTTTTAATTTGCAGTAAACTGATTCAATTTTAAAATTACGATTTATTTCACCGCGGGAGGCATAATTTATGTACAAAGATTATGTGATAAAAAATATATCAGTCTACATTGCAACACAAGAGCAGAAGAGACCAAAGTTTTTCTTTTCATTGACTTACAATGAAATTTTGATAGGGATTTCTTTGACAGATGTAGATTTAGGAAAGGGAAATTTAGGTATCTTTAAAAGAATGCTGTAAGCATTAAGGAATTTTATTCCTTCACTCGGAGCATGAGAAAATAATGAAGTGAGCAGTTTTATAGAGCTCTTATAGAATTAATTAAATAAAAAAGAAAATGAGAATTGGATCAGGAAATAAGAGAAAATTTTAGAATGTAATTAATAAAATCTAAATTAATATAAAATTTAGGAAATTAATGAGGTTTAAATCAGAACTAAAATATCATTATGCCCACACATGAAACATTTAAGACCATTAAACAATTTCGCATTCTCCCAATGCTGCAGAAGTCTAAACTTTGAAAATTACAAAGTTTATCAGTTACTTAAATTGATCCATTTGCTCTGGTGGAACTCAAATATTGCTGAGGATGTGAATTTTGACTTTGTTATCTTAAATTCGTTTATTAATGTTCGTTATTTTGATGATTATCTTTTTAATTTAGTAAAATGTGCAAATTTTAGATCAAATAGTATTATTATTTACATTTATAGAGAGTTTACAGAATTTGTAAGAAATAATGATTTTGAATCATTCGCAAAAGCGATATTCGTGATATTCTTCCAAACATTGCATGGCATTATCCGCCGTAGGGGATAATTCAGCGTAAATGCATTTTTATAAAATTATTTTAAAAAAAAAGGTAAACATATTGAATGGAAAAGAAATATTGTCGCTTGACAATGGATGGCTGCACTCAAAAACGTGGCAAAGAGGTGCGGGGATACGGTTTGCGGCACCCCCTTGATTTTTCCTCCGAATCGACAAAATTTGTTCATTAGTCAGCAAAAATAGAGGAATAATCGAGTATGCTATTTTATTCTGTGCATCAATGACATGTCGATAAATATTGTCACAGTATAAAAAAAGAAAAAAAAAAAGAGAAAATATGAAATTTTACTTCTCAAGGCGATTATTTTTTGCAAAATATGCCCTGAAAGTTTGTTGAAGAATTAAATTACCAAGAGAAAAAGTTGAATCTGCGAAAAAGGCAAAACTATGTTTGCTATGTGGAAAAAATGCCGATTCATTTTCATGCGAATGCAATGCTCATGCTTCCCAAAATCAGTGTTTTCATAATAGATTCAAAAATACTTTACTTTTACATAGATGAGTAACTAGTTCATATAATTGTTTTAAATAACAATGTATTATTTAAAGTATGCTTACATCGGATTGTATAATCGATATGATTAGTTGGCAAGGGTTGAGATGGGAATCATAAAAGAAATTCGTTATGTTTACGAAAAAACAAATGTCAAGTAAAACCAACAGGAGCGGTCTTCCCAAAACGTTTTCCTTCATTCTTATTCGCCCAGAATACGCCTTTCATGATATTGTCATATGACAATTACGAAATATTGACCTTTGGCGTGAATTGCCTTTTTTATCGAACTTGTCCTGTGACCCTGAGTTTTTTGGCGTTTAATTCCCGGCATGTGGCTAATAATATTTGAAAATCGATTTTGAGTTTTAGAACGCGTTTTTTCCCAACTGATTGAAAACAAAATTTGACACAAAAAAACGATTGTAATCACAAAATAATATACCTAATTCGATATATTTAAGTCATTGCGTTTTTGAGTAATCACGTTTATAAGTTTCTGAAAGTACAGACCGACGGGCAGTCAATCCCTTGTTAGATTTGTCTCAAAATTTAATAGTCTCTACGCTATAGATGCTAAATCTGTTTGTCGATTTTTATTTATCGAACTCTCTTCGTTTTGCAGTTATCGTGTCAACTTATATTCAATCAGACAGACAGACTTTCTTTGCACAAAATTTGATAGAAATCTATAATTTGACGCAAATACCTTGTATCAAATTTCAACCGTCTTTGTGCTTTTCGAACTCAGGCAGATCTGAAACGTAAAGATTCGTCAAAATCTCGAGTTCGAATATTTTAACGATTACAATATTTCGTCTATACTTCGTATACGAGAAAGTAAAAAAAAAGCTCAGAATTTCCTTGAGTATATCATACGTAATTTTTTGTCAATAAATGTTATTATCTTTACATTTCAGTGCATTAAAATAAAATTAAAAGCATAAGAATTTTTCAATTAAAAATTGAGTTTTATAACAGAAGTAATCAGACTACATAAATTCAATGCAAATTCCAAACACAATGAAAATATTAATCTGTAATTGAGAGAAAAGTTTTCACAATGTTCTGAAAGCTCGTCTTGAAAGGTGCCATAGTGTAAAATATATATTTAATGTAAAAAAAAAAAATGCCTTCGTTACTATCTTCCTCGGCTATTAAAAACTATCCAGGTGTTTTTCAGTTCGTGTTAGTTATTCAAAAGATTCCATTTACAGTAATATTTAGTTAATTGGACAGTTTAAAAAGCAAATTTGTCGATAATTCGATTTTTTTTTCTTTGGCACTCGTGAATTTCCTTTTAAAATAATATCAAAATATCGCCTATAATTCGAACACCTTTTGTATATTTCAGTGCATAAAAACTTTCATTCACTTCTAAATTAATCTTATTTCTTTATGATATTCGTACACTGAGACTTAAAAGATCTTAAGGGAATATTTTTTTAATTTCTTAATTTATTTGAAAGTTCTAAGAAAGTTTTATTAGCAATGAAAAAGAACAAATCTTCAGTATTAGGAAATCTAGTTTCTGACAAATTTCAAAGATTTTTTTTCTTCCTGCACTTAAAATTTTTAATCTATCAGGTCTATTTTTAGCTCTACTATGTTAGAGGGGGGGGGGAGGAGAATTTGTCGTACTCTGCAGAAACATTCTGTTTAATGGTACTCTTTTAAAAATTTTATTATCTTAGTATTCTAAATGGATTTAAAAAAGTTCACATATAAACACATCATCAAATTATTGATAGAATAATTAAGATTTTCAATGCAATTTGAATAAATTTATGTTACATTTTATCGTTTGAATCCTATAATTTTTTTTAACTATTTCTAGCAAAAAAAACAACAATTGAATTAGTAAAAATGAAGAATATAATTTCACAGTTTATTTCTTTTTTCTTTTTTTTCTGAAAGTTAAGAATTTTCATTTAAAAAGTGGCAATGGTCTTCCCAAAATTTCTTTGCATATTCTCTAATAAAGGTGCTCTCCCCCCCCACACACACACCTTCATCTTCCCATAAAAATTGTGGACTTTGGACAATGCCGCTACCACAAGGATTGCTCAGCTTTTTATTTTCAGATTCTTCTTAGTAAAACAAGCCAAACATGCATTTTGATTATCTTTTTTCCAATCGAGTGAAATCAAAACTTGACACAGAACGTTCATTTCAGTTAAAGATCGAATATCAAATATTTAAATTGTTGCGTGTTTGAGTTGCTTTTGAATTGTTGCTTTTGCTTGCATCCGCAAGTATAAACCGACAGACAGCCAACCCTTTGATGAATTCGGTTCAAATTTTGATAAGGATCTACACTTTAGATGTTAAATTTGCGTATCAGGGTTCATTTATCTAACTCGTATTTTGCATTTACTATATTTAATTGTACTGGCAATCAGATAGACTTCCCGTGAATTTATTTCGTTCAAAATTGATAGAAATCTACAAATTTGGCCTTAAAATTCTGCAACAAATTTCATCCCTTTAGTTCAAAGCATTTTTTTAATTATTTCGAGTCCACAGACAGACAGATATACTTTCAAAAACTCTCAGTTAACACGTAACTGGAGACACGCGGCCAGAGACATGGAGTCAAAATGACACCATTGTTACTTTTCTTTTTTTGTCTTTTGTAAACAGCATTGGAATTGATTTTGGAAACACAATATATTCTAGAAATTATATAGTTACCAATTAAACGTTATAATATTACATGTTGGAAAATGTTATAAGGAAAACCTAAACAATCAAACAAGCGCCGTAGAATTTTAAATGTTGTAGTGTCTCGAAATGCTTTATCTATTGTCCCAAACAATTTTTAAAAACGATAAAAAAAATCTAACTTTTCAATAATTAATTAATAAAAAGATAAATTCAAATCAATTTATCTTTTTATTTTAAAATAATGATACAATTTAGCATTGTGAGTAGCAGTATAAATAGAAGTTTGCAACTTAAAAAATAAGTTAATTTTTACAGTGATCTTCAATCTCTATAGAACATTAATTCAAATAACCAAGCTTTGGATTAATTTTTCAGAAAGGATTATATTCCAAACAGTTTTTAATTTGAAGAAATGTTTTTAAGGATTAATAAGATAAATAAATCTTATCTAAATATTTCTCTTTCCCATATTTTGGTTTCTAAATTTTTTCTACTAAACAAATCTTGAGCGCCCCCATGTTATTTGAAAAATAATTTTCAAGTTAAAGAAATTTTTCTTAGGA
>JAPMOR010045044.1:185421-221946 GCA_026543865.1 Argiope aurantia | reverse complement strand
ATTAGACTTCATAATTTTTGAAATATATTTATAAGCAGGAACAAAATATTATTATTGATTTCATTTCAATCCTTTTGAAAGCAAAACTAAAAACTGAATTTTATACTGAATCTCAGAAATTTTTGTTGAATTATTGTTTGAGATATTACATAAACTATGAAAAATATTTTGTAGTTCACATAAGACTAAAATACCGAGTAATTCTGTTTGCAATACTCATATTCAATAATAATAATAATTAATAAATAACTATAAAGATGATAAATAAAATAAAAAGCTTGGTTTTATTAAAAAATATCTTAATATTAATTGCAATTTCGTCATTTACATTTTTAATTAAAGTTGAAGTTTTACCGGAAATGGCAACAAATTAGCAAAATATATATAGTAAATTGAACGAAACGATCTAAACAATATAAGTTTGGTATGACTATCAAAATTTGAAGATTAAAAATGTTTTGTTTGAGAATCCTTTAAGAGACCAGTTACTTAAAATATTTAATTGAAAATTGTAGCGAGCGGTAATACTGGCGAACCGGCTGGTCGCCAAAGGCGGCTAGTTAGTAATAAAAACCAATTTAAAAGGAAAAATAGAATCAAAATTAAACCAAATAAAATAAAAATCCGGTTTAATTTTGATTCTATTTTTTTCTTTTAACTTGGATTTTATTTCTAATTAATACATATATATATTATTTACATACATATTTCTGAATATTTAATATACATTATGAAATTGCTGTTCTTTACTAATAATAAAACAGGAAATTTATGTTATTTTCTCTATACATCCATTGCGGCATTATAGACCAAACGATTTGATTTCATTTTATCAAACTTGATTCAAATATGCTATGGATGAGAGTAAAAATTCAGTAAAATTTACTTGTCTTAGTCATAACTTCTGAAAATATTATTACATAAAAATACTAGTTAAGCAATATTAGAATTTTTTAAAAATGCATTATGCGATTTATCTCAATTTTAACACGTTTTTTTTCTATATGTGATTCGCAACTGTAATTAAGTAATAGGCTAATTATACTCCTTTTCCTTCTTTTCATTAAAATTCCAACGGTAAATAAAACCGTAGAATGCATTAATTAATACTTAATAATTTTGGAGCGAATAACAATTCGAATAAAAACATTTCATTCACGTCGTCATATCACTTCATAATTAATTTTGTTTATATGTATTGATATCGATACCGCTATAAAAATAAATGGACAAATGGCTCGAAATTCTTTCTTTCAGTTTAAAAAAAAACTCTATCTTTCTTATGCACACACCTTTATATGAAACAAGGATAAACAATTCATTAAGAGAAAATTAAATAAGCAAAATAAAATGGACTCTAACACTAATGGAAAATATTGAAATTCTTCAAAAAAATGTATATTTCATAGCTGTATGCATTTACCAACAGTTTAAAATATGCAATAATTTAGAAAAATATTTTTATTTTATCGGAAAGTATATAATCGCAAAAGTCTAGGTATTGAAAATGTAATTTCTCAAAATTAAAATAAACCAATAATCCATTTCGGTATTGTCAGTTCTAGCGACACTGAAACAATATTGTTATTAACACAAATGAGAATTTAAAATGACTGAAAATAATATCAGAAAATGCAAGCTACAAATACAAAATTTTATTGCTCGTGACTTAAGTTTTATATTAAATCTCAGAAAGTGAATATTTTTCCATCTATGAAATTGTAATTTTTATGCAATGCTGTAATAGTACAATCCCTGAAATCTGAAATTATATAAAATAGACAATAATGCAAAAAATTTCTTTGTAGCTCGTGGTAAGAGGATTAAATAAGCGTACTATACAATTGAAACAATTTGAAGCAGCGTGATAAGCAATCAAAGAATAAATTCCCAAGTCGTATAAAAAAGATTGAGATTAAGTAATAGCAACTGAAAAAATTCAGACTAAAGTCTGGTTTAGAATTTATTATTAAAAAAAACAACACTTTTTGTTCTTTCTGATCTTATCAAATCTACAACGTTAAATATGATTATTTCATATATATATATATATATATATAATAAATCTTGCTAATTATTTTTTAATTTCTTGTGCAAAAAATTTATATTCTAGTAATAAATTTAAAAAGTTAAGAAAACTAAAGGAACTCAAAAAATTTTCTTTACATTTTGATTCGGCTTTCAGAAATGGATGCTTATTTTATGTAAATAATTATTATTTTAGCTTTAGGTTAGCACTCATTATTAAAAGCATGAAGGAGTGTTTTCTTGCTGCATAAATACAAAAAAAAAATAAAAACAGTGTGCAAAAATAATTTTTTTGCAATCAAATACAAATACCGATTACAGAATAAAATATAATACCGGAAAAAATAAATTAAAAATTTTTTAATAAAATTAATCAGATACTTACAATAATTAAAGAGATATTCCAAAATGGCTGACCTTGAATTTTTCCTCAGAATTTTCTGCTCTCTTTAGGTATTTAGAAACAGTCGAAGCGAAATGATATTTTGAAAGAGTCTTTACTGCATTTATCACAGTAGGAAATTTTGCGTTTTTAAGTCTGGGAGTAAAAAGTAAAGTTGAAAATGGCAAGGTGCCACATCTAGGAAAAAATCAAAAGACAAAAGCAAGTCCCACCGGAAGGCATACGGAAGAACTATTGTTGATCTCTTCACTACGACCTCATTCAAGCACTCAGTTAACTCTATCTATAACATTAGAGACAGACTGAAATACGGCCAGGCACCTTCGAATACTTTCTTAATTTTAGTGCGAGGTGAAAGCATTGGTTTAGAGTTCGCATCTCACATCTCGCCATTTAGGGAAAAAGAAGAAAGTGGAACATAATCTTTCATTTGCGCAACTCTTTTAGACACCATACCATTCCCTATTAAGCTTCTGAGTTTTCGAATATTGTTTTCCCACCAAATATTCTTAAACAGAACCATTTTTCATAGCTTTCGTTGTTATTTATATGTTCTGAAACAGAAGTTCTGCTAAATAGTATTGCTTATAATGGAAAAAAAAATCTGCAAGTATCTTTGAAATTTAACATTAAAATCTATTAATTTAACCACTTGAAGCGTGTTCTTGATTTCAGAGAGCTATTATACTATTTTTTTTAAAGAAGCGATAAGAGGTTAAACAAAACACTAAATTATCTGACTTCATAAATTATACCCATGGCATAGGATTTTTAATGAAAGTAAGCGCTTTGAAATTCCCACATCCAAATAACTTCTTTAAGTCAAATATTTTATATAGATCCGAAATTTGACAATCCGAATTCCTTTAATTCATCACCCATCACCCCTATCATTAAGCAGATTTTTTTTTTTGAGTTGCTTTTATGTTTTTGTGCTTTTATTCATCTCGATTCCGGCAGGACAGGTAATCATTTTTGTCCTGAATCTTTAATGGAAGATATCACGTGTCACATAGGATGCTTATTATTTTGCAAACTTATAACTTTTATTGTAGAGTTTTGAGTAATAGAAAAAAAGATGATTTTTTCATGCTTAGTTTTCATAATTACTTTACCACGGTGGCCTGGTGGTAAAGTCTCGGCCTCGGAACCAAAGGATTTCAGGCTCGAAAACCAATTGCACCGAAGAACCGTCGTATAAGCGGGTCTGGTGCACACTAAATCCGTCGAGGGCAAACCTCCTCCCGCTTGTGTGGTGTGGAAGTTTGGAGGGGTGGTTCCAGCTCAGGCATCGTCTTCGTCATCTAACCGTGGTTCAAAATGACGAGGTCCGTCCCAAAATAGCCCTAGTGTTGCTTTAAAAACGGGACGTTAATCTAACTAAACTAAATGATTATTTATGCAGTTAAATTGCTTATTTTTCAATTTTTTTTCTTCATCTTTAATAGTAATCAAAATTTAGTTATTTTCTCCTCACACACACCACAGTAGAGGCAAAAAATATTATAATTGAAATTATTTAATAATACTTATCTTGTTTTTTCGTAACTAAATATTTATGATAAACGAATTTAACCTTTGAAATAATTTGCTCCCAAATTTTAAATATAAGTTTCTTTAATGTGTAAGCTTTTTTAAATATGATAACTGCGTGAACACGATGTCTTAATAAATAAACTTATTTTTAAATGTACCAGTTAATTCTGTCATAAAATACCTATTTCATACATTTGTAAATAAATAACTTAACTCTTTTCAGATAAACAGGAGAAAATGATGGAAGAAACTAATGAAAATTATAAAAACTTGAGTAAAAAGAAAGATGATAGTGTGACGAAAATACAGAAAATCTTGAATGAAGTAATCTTTTACTATCGAAAATTTTAATTTCAGAATAATACAGAATTTCTAATTCCCCAATATATTTCCTCTTAGAAAAACGTATACATAATCTCTAAATCATCGCGCAAATAAATTCTTTCTCCATGTTTTATATTTTAAATTCGTAAACTCGTATAATGGTCGATGGGCTTACATAAAGGGTCTATATAATTTATTTAATCCAATCATTTTTTCAGTCCAGTGCAATCCAAAAATTCTGGGGGTTTATTGAAGGCAAACAATTGTTAAATATTTGCTGTTATAATCTAAAAACTTTTAAAATGTTTGTTTCATTAAATTTACAGGTAATAGTAAGGAACTGAAAAGTATGAATGAGAAAAACTTAATGCGACACGATACCTCAAAAATTTTTCTTTTAAATTTTAATGTTTAAAATTATATTTTACTTTCTTTTTGTGTAAAATAGTTCTCTATAACTCTCCCCTAAAAAATTTTTTGAAATAAGTTAAATTTAAAAAAAAAATTGAGCTTTTTATAAAACACTAAGGATTTTTTTTTAATATAAAGATTTTTCTCCAAATTTTTTCCAGACAGCTATTATTATATTACATAAAACTTAGTATGGATTTCCTCCTGCCAACAGTATTTTATTTTTTATAATTTTTTTTTTTGTAAAAAACATTAAAAAAATCTGAAAAATGCAGAAATTCTGACTTCGGACCTTTTAAAAATATTACTAAACTCCTTAAATCTAATTCCATACTAAGTTTTATAAAACATATATTTCTGAATATTAAAAAAAATCACACCTCTACCTCCATTTTTAAGAAAGCCTTAGGCTTTCGAAATGTAACATATAAGCGAAAACAGAACATGGAAAAAAATACATTTAAAGTTTTGATTCATCTAAATCATAATATAAAATATATTCAATTTGCCTGTAACTTTTACAAAATATGATTTAAGTTATTCTAAATTGTTTAGAGTTAGAAAAGGCAAAAATTTAATGAAATTAAATATTATATTTGTACATTGAAGATATAAAGAAAAATTAACGAAAGATCAAAACTTCACAAATCTTTATCATAACACCTTTAAAAAATTAATACCTATATCAAAATTGATTAAATGTATATTTCTGCTATTTTGCTTGATCGATGCAGTTGCAACTTTTGAGCATTTACTCCAAATGACACTGTGAAGAGTCTTATTGGAGTTTTGTGTCATGCACCAAATACATCGCTCTAATAGCTCATTAGATGCAAGCCTTTGGTAAATTGGCAATATTTTTGCCAAATGAGCTTCTTTTACAGGTGTTTGAATCTGAAAAGTTTGCGTGTCAACATTGTTTACTCTCCCTTCATGCATCAAAAATTCTGCAATAACCTAATAAAAAATAAAGCTACACTCTAAAATTTTGCAGGCACATTTCAAAGGACTCAATTTATTATATAAGCCAATAAAAAAATTTCGAGTATCGTGTCGCCTTAAATTAAAAAACAAATCGAAAAACCTTTTAGTTAATTTTGCGTACATTTAAGTTGTTTCACGAGATTAAATAATATTCCTGAGTTAACAGAAATTCTATTTTAATTAATTAATATAATAAATGAATGAATTTTACATTCTTTGGGTTTCAAAAAAAATATTTTATTAGTAAAGTAACTTTAAAGAAGCTGATATTAAATTTCGATTTTAGAAGATGTTTGTGAATAGAAATTTTGCTTTAGATTTATATAGGCATAATTTCTGCATAGAAGTCCACCAGCTTTGAGAATTTTTCCGGCAAACATTCAAAGATTCCTACAATGAATTTCGAAAATCTATTAATCACTCAAATGTTTGTTTTTTACTTACAATGTAGAAATCTTCCAAAAGAGAAACAAACAAAAAGCTTCAAAACTGGAATTTTTCCACTTTTCAAAAAGTCTAGGATAATATTTAAGATCGAAACTTTAATATTCAATGATGATTATAATCAAGTATTCGGCATTTTTGTCTGTAGAAAAAACAATTTATGATTATAATATATGACTTGATACATGTATCATTTATATTAATGAGTTGGGTATGTGCAGTTAAATTGTTGTTTTGTTATATTTAATATATTATTTCAACATTCATTATTTTAGAGTGTCAAAGAAGTTAAGAGTGCAATCGGAAAGATTAAAGGCGCCATGGAAACGAACCAAGCCAAAATTTTAGAGAATATCAGTAAGAACTCGATATCTCAACCAAACATGAACAAGAAATTAAGCGAACAAGCAAAAAGAAATAACGAACAGTTTATGAGGTAATTTAATTTAAGATAAAATTATACTTAAAAATGTTTTTTTAATTATACTTAGAATGTTTTTCGGAAGCATTTAAAATTCATTTATAAATAATTTGCGTATGTTAGCGGGGAGGGAGGAGGGAGGCAATTTGCTTGTTATCTTCCAATCTGTTTAAAGTCGCGAGGTAACCTGTTGGTAAGGTCTTGGCTTCTGAACTGGTGGGTTTTAGGTTCGAGACTAGATTCCACCAAAGAACCATCGGGTCTGGTGCACGTTAAATCTATCGGGACTAGGGATTGCAATATCGGACCAACAGTTCAATACCGGTATTCGATATTTTTTTAGATTTTAATACCGGTAATAGAAATTTTAGAAAAAGGAAACACATTGTGTTTCTTTGTTTTACTTGCCAGTCTTATTAGATAGTGTAAATATCACAAAAATAATTTGTAACTTATAAATTATAACAGTATATAAAGAATCACAAAAAAGTGAAGGAACATCCTATTTATTTAAATCACAAAAAGTGTAAATATCACTATTCAGTCTGTGATACTATTACAAATTTTTGAAATATGATCTTAAAAAACATAATGCATCAATTATACTGTCATTAAGCCTGGAACGTAATTTTATGCAAAAATTACCAGCTGTCGAAAATGCTCTTTCGGCATCTACGCTAATTGGTGGTACTGTTAGCAATGCACGATATGCTTTTCCTAATTATTTACCTCTAAATCCCTCATCTTCAAATAAGTCGATTTCTCGTCGGATGATTTTGGATATAGCTGATTTCTGTATTGTATTTTGGTTTGTCGAGATTTTTTTATTTATCGCTAATTTCTAATTTTTGTTCAAGAAATAATTCGTTTTCACTATCGACATTAGTGTCATCATAATCTTCGACAACTGTACCGAATTCTTCTGAATGTGGATAGGTTTGTGGGTAAAGCATTTTACTATAAACTTGATCAAATTTGAATTGGCTAGTCTCTTTTCTTCTTTTTATTTTTCCTTTTTAAAATCATTATAATGATGTGAATACCGTAAGACATTTTTTTATTTCGGTATGCCTTTCTTCTGTGCGATTTTTCAATGTAATATATAATTCATCAGATAGTGATGTGTGCTGTTCTTTCAGTGACTGCAACATGAAATTTATTGTTGCATTAGCTGCTAATAAATTAGAATCTCTCCGACATAAGGCCTCAGCAGCCAGTTTTATTGGAAGTAGAGCTGATACAGTTCTGGATATTAAGACGAATTCACTATCTGGAAAATTAATTTGCAGGTTTAAGTCGATTATTGCTTTTTGGATTGGATTTCTCAGTTTCAAAAATTGGAAAATTTCTAGTAAATACTGAAAAAACGGTATTTAAACTTGTGAATACCGGTATTACAAAATTGTACAAATGGCTCAAAATACCGGTATTCAGTATCCCGGCATACCGGTATTGCAATCCATAATCGGGACCAAACGTCCTCCCGCTGGCTTGATATGAAAGTGTGGACACTCTTCCATACCACGGATCTCTATCAGATGAAAAAAGATGACACCTGCCAGCTCAGGTGTCGTCTTTCTCATCTGATAGCGGTTAAAACTTACGAGGTCCGTTACTAAATAGCCCTAGTGTTCTTTAACACGGGACGTTTATATAGCCAAACTAAACTAAACCATTTAAAATCGCCAGTTTCTGATTCTAGTAGAATCCAAGTGTACAAACAGAAAACATTATGACCTTAGAAAAAAAAAGAAATTCAATTTTGAGATTTGAAATCTCTAAATATTAAACCTCCTTGAGTCTGAAAAAGGACTTAAAAAAATATGTCTCTGTATTAACATAATTGAAACGCAACAAGTTAGGCCTATGAAATTTAGTATTGAATATTTACACCAAATTTGTCTAATTTTTCTTAAATCTTGGAATAAATCTATTCAAAAGAAGTCTGCAAATATATCTTGGCCATTTGAACAAAATGATGCCAAAATATGTTCTAGATGAATGAAATTTGGCACAATGTTTTACCAGTAGAATTGAAAATATGTATTGTATTTCACATTATTTTTTAAAGTCTGGTTACTTGTTGACTATTATTGAGTCTGTCTAATTCAAAGTATATGATCGTGAAAACTTAAATAATTAGGAAAAATTAAATATCGTATATGGTCTAACAACCGAAATTTTAAATCTGTATCAAATTTTCGTTCCATTTGATCGAGGAGAAGAGGTGTAAAAAATTCACTTGACTCTCTATATTATACGACAGGCGAAACACAGAACGCATCTAACTGTGAAAAGCGCAGAGTGTTTTGAGTTTAAATACTTATTAATTTCATATTAAATCTTAAAAAGTATTCTGATGGTAATTTTAATTCTAATTTCAAAAATCTCAATCCAAAATGATGTACTTTTCTTGATCATGTCATATTTGTAGAAGGTACAGAAATTTCAAAAGGAAAATAATAACAGTAAACTAATAGCTTCATCCAGAAATGATTCACGACTTATGTAGTTCTTTAGGAGTTTGTATCTATTACCGTAATTTTGTAAAGTCATAGAGAAATCTATAAATATACTAGCTGCCCGCCAAACGTTGTTCTGCCTTATAAATTATTTCTATTGAATATTCTGGTTGTTAACGAATGTATTGTAAGTGTGTAGGGATGGGATGGGATCTATGACAGAAAGAGAAATGGAGCACTATAGACGATGATCGCCGATAAAAACTAAAAAAAACCCAACCATTCATTTTCTCAATACAATGTATTTCATTAACGTAACGAACATATACATTGTTTTATCTCTTAAAAGTTAAACGTAAAGTGAAAAAAGTAATATATTTTTTGTCCTAAAGTATAAAAATGAAATAAAGAAAATCAATATTCATTTCGAAGAGCAACTGAGTGTACAATATTTTTTCTCAGTCCGTCTTTAGCCAACACAAATAAGCTCGATAGTTTGCAAACGCGAGAACATGCCACGTGTGAAAAACATGGTGCGCCCAAATCTAAGTCGCAAACAGACATCGTTTGGCCTTGCGACTTATTGATTGTCACTGCGAATGCGAATTTAATAAAAAATTGAACGCGTTTGAATTCAATTGGCACGTCTGTGAGAATCATTGGAATTCGTGGCAGCAAAATATTTTCGACTCAGAATTTACCATTCAAAATGGTGGTTTCGATAGAGTTTTTCGTCAGTTTTTTAACAACCAATCGCATGTCATTGCACAGCCATGGAGGGTTTAAATTCCAAAATTCAGTCGTAGAAGATGTGGTGATATTCCTGGCAAATCCAGTGAGTTCAAAAACTCTGTTGGATAATTTACAGCTTCGTTAGCATCGCAAACTGTATCGATCAATTTGTATGATACCAAGTCGCCTGGCAACGACTGCTGTATCTTGAAGTTTAAATCGTCGACGTCCACATTTTTTGCTGCCAAAATGGCGTTTTCTGTCAGTCACGCATGATTTATGTATTATGTGCGTACATAAGGAAATATGCGGTCAATGAGAGCCTTTTACGAATCAACGAAAGTGCAGAAATGAGTGGGTAATTTTATGCATCCAGTATTTTCATAGACAGCAACTTTTCCATCACCGATACCTAACAATTGGTCCGAGAATGTGTCAGCAGATGGATCTTGTAGCATTTGGACGCGCGCGTTTATTTTTAGCTGGACTTTTTCAACATTAAGCCACGGTGGCGATGATGTAATTGAACTATTTTCAACTATTTGTCATGTGTGTATCAGAGAATCGGACGGAATGGCGCTTCTCTTGGTCAAAAGAAGCGCTAAGCTCAAAGAAACCAGCTGAACTCTTTCAGAAATGTTAATCGGCAAACCCCACTCCTTGTCTTCCATGTGATATTTATACAGAAGATCGATTTATTGCTCTTTATCTCTTGACCAAACACACCCATGATCTGAAGCATACCTGGAAAGCGTACATTAATTTCTCCGAGGAAAAATCAACTTCGTGAAAGGACGAAGACGTGTAAGATTTCAGATTAAAGAAACAGCGGCAAAAAGTGGAAGACTGAATGAATGTAGTTATATAGCCCAATTTGAAGCCGAGTATTGAGTCTAGAATTAAGACTCCTGGTGGGCCAATATACCATTGTTAAGAACAGAATGATTGTCAGCCTGAGAATTCAAAATTCGCCAACTACGAAATCCAAAGTAAATATTTGCTTTCTATTCTATGAACTACAGAAAATTCGTATATTAATCATCAAAAAATTGGTATTGTAATCGTCAAAAAATTCATTATGGAGATTTTGATGAATTTTAGATCTCGCTAAGTTCGGAAAACACATTTTTGGAAAATATCTGTCTTTCAGTCTGTGACAATGATAACTCAAAAACGCTTTGAATTAGACGGATAATTTGACAGAAGGTCTTAGCACCATATTTGTAAATTTCTGTCAAGTTTTGAGCAAAATCTATCCAGTGGAAATCTGTCCATCAGTTCGAGTATAAGTTAACATGATAACTGCTAAATGGACAGATAGATGGAATAAAATTGGTGCACAGTTTTAATATATAGAGTTTAGACATCAAATTTGGAGTCAAATTTAACTAGGCCTTCAAGGTCTATTGGTATGTGCCTTCAGATATATGTAAACGCAATAACTCAAAAACCAAATAACTTAATTATAAAAAAAATTTATATATAATTTTTTGATTGCAAGTATAGTTCTGTTGCAAATTTTCGATTGGGAAAACCATGCCTGAGGCATAACTTCGATTTTCGGATACTATTAACTACATGTCTGAGATTAATCTCCAAAAAATTGCTAAGAATGATACGATGATACTCAAAATGATAAACTGTACGTCAATACCCTACAAAATCCTAAATTTTTTAAAAGAGTGGAGCATAAAATGTAACAATCGCCTCTTACATTTGCTAGCTTTACATTTTGATCTCTTATCTAAAATTCAAGTTTTTCTTTTTTCCTTTTAACCATTATTGTTATAATATAGGAGCTCAAAATTCAAATTTTGAATTTCGAATATTTGATTAGATACTCAAAAAATTTGAATTTTCACGGCCCTTAAAATAGTATGGGTGTGAATAAAATAAGGAAATATCCAGGAAACCAAAAATATTTTTAATTATTGGTATATTGTTTTCAGCTGTCGTTGCCATTAATATGAATAAATATGCCAAATTTTAATATGAATATGTATAGCTTTGTTATTGAATCAAATATTAAATCAAGAAAGAATTGACTATCTGAGACCAAAGGACCTTTTAATGCTTTTATTCCTAATATGCCTATACGTACTGAAGAATATTCTCTATTGATTAAATAATCAGCGACGGGGGGGGGCAATGGGGCTTGTGCCCCGTGCGCCGGATTTGGGGGTGAAAAATTGGGTAAATTTTTATTTTCACGATAAGGCAAGGCATAAGAACAGGGATCTTTCACTCCCCAAATGATAAAACTGTGAGGTGGGGACCCCACTGTACTTGGAAACCGATATTAAATTTTACCCTAATATCAAAGTTGTAAGATAATAAAAGAAAATATTAAATGCCTCAATTATTCCAATTTTTAAATTGCCTCGCTTTCTAATCTTTTATTAGTGAAAAGATTTATACTGTGTTAAACGTAATTTATGATGGTGTTGGCAGAAGTTATAGATATCGTATTTGATTTATTATTTGTGATTTATTTGTTATTTGATTTATTTATCGCATTTATTGCAGACGAAAAAGATCTAAAGCTTTATTTGCATACACCTTGACTTAAGAAATAATGGAGACATTTCCTTCTTTTTTCAAACGCAAGAAGCTTCACGGCCTTGCCAAAGGTTCCTAGTTTTATTCAGAGAGAGGGAGAAACATTTTTATTAAGTAGTAAGTGAGAAAATTTCGGGGAGACCTCTCTGGTTCGTTTGGCCATGTGAAAGGTTTGAAATATCTTTTAAATAAAAACTATCAAAATTTTAAGATGAAGAATAAGTGTAAAGTTAATAAAGAGAGATTTAACTGAATTAATTTTCGTTAAAAGTAGATCGATCTAACATTTTTCCTCGAATTCAGAAAATAGCATTAATTCTATATTGATATTCAGTCCGATCTAAATTTATATAAACTGCACATTTTAATAAACATAAATAAATTTATATTTTAAGTACCTCATTGGATGTGAGTATTCTTTTTCTAATAGTATTTCGCTTTTTATTTTTCTGAAAATAGGAATATAGAGATTAAAATCAATGACATGAATACTGCATTTGAAGCTTACTTGACAGAGATAAAGTGTTATTATGAAGAGAAAATGTATGAAAATGTAGATGATTTAAAGATGCTAATCAATTCATCGTATTCGAAATTAAGAGAAATAGTGAGTACATTCAAATAAATTATTCTAAATTTCCATAAAAATATTTAGTTTTCTTATTTATTAATAAAAAAAATCCTTTAAAAAGCTAAGCAAAAAATGACTTTATGTAGGTCAGACAGAAATTAGTTGCATTATTTCGTAAAAATGTTCGGTTAAAGGCTGTTTTGATGAAACTGTGTGTCAACACTTCAGGTATTTATCGTGTGACGCAGCAGCTTCCACAAGGCAATTTTAGATTTTCTACTAATTATGCCGGGTTTACACTCGGCCAGTTATAAGATTGCCAGTAGGCAACGCATGCGTAGAAAGGCTGAAAAATGCTGTTCGGTTGATGGTAAGTAATTGTTCCGACGGTACAACAACATGCCGCTGTATAGTATTTTTTTTTTATTTTTTTTTCTTATTGCGCGTGCTTTGTAGAATTTGGCGGGGTTTTTATTTGGCGTGAAAAAATTGATCATTTATCATAGATTATTTCCGACATTTTTTTCTATGTGTTCTTTCCAATGCGAGGTTTTGTGTGTGTGTGTGTGTTTTCATTTTATTGGACATTTTTTTCTATAGTTTTCCAAATTTAGGTATGCTGACCTTTTTATTTTTTATTTTGCCATGTTTCTTTGTGTAAATATTCATCATTTTAATACGGCACACAGTGAAAAAGAAAATCTCAGGGACGTCAAAATGGCAATTTATAACCGAGAATGGAATGCCTGAATCTATCTTATGAAATTGTGGCAAACATAAATCAGTCCCTATCTCCGCATGCGCTACTGGCCGTCTTACAACTGGCCAAGTGTAAACCAGGCATTAGTTGTAAACATGTCTCGACAGCTGCAAGTGGCTTTCAAATTGGAAATGCGTACAGTGATTCGTTTCCTGTTGGAAAAAAAGGTATAACTGTATTGAAATGTATCGGCAGTTGCATGAAGTGTATGGTCAAAATGCACTGTAATGTCAAGTTATCGTGAAGTAGTGCAACATGTTCGTGAATGGACGTACAGATATTCCTGACGGTGATTGTGAAAACTATCAACTGTGGCAAATTCTGAAATCCCTACTCGCGTGAACGAATGCATTTTTGTAAGCAGAAGCATAACAATAGACGAAATCTCAAATGAACTGGATATTTCTTATGGAAGTGCGCATAAAATTATTACCGATCAGCTAATTACGATGGTTGCCTCGTCTATTGAAGGAAAAACATAAAGGGAAACGTTTTGAATGTTCGTTTGAATTTCTGCAATGTTATCAAAAGGAAGGAAATGAGTTGTTGAACGGAATAGTGACCGTAGATGAGACTTGAATTCACCACTTCTCAGTTAAAACGAATGCAGTTCCCTAGAATGAAAATATTCCACTTCCGCGACTCGAAAAAAGTGTCGAACTGTTCCATCTGAGGTAAAAGTGATGAACTGTTTTTCGACATAGAAGGTTTGGTACATACAGAGTTCATGCCGAAAGGTATCACAGTTAAAGCATCTTCTTATTGTGGAACACTAAAACGAATACGTCAGTCCTTTAAAAATCGACCGCCAGGTAAACTGTCCAAAGGTATTGTGCGGAAGCATGACAATGTAAGACCGCATGCAGCAAACAAGCGTACAGACATCTGAAAAAGGTTAGGTTGAAACTGTAGAATCACTCTCCGTATAGTCCAGACATTTCACTTTGTGACTTCCATATTATTGGTCCGATGAAAGAAGAACTTTTAAATCGGCGATATCATTCGGATGGCAAGGTGAAAGCTGCAACCCAAGAATGGTTATCGGGCATTGGGCGCGATTTCTTTGCAGAAAGCATCGAAAAACTTGTATCATGTCTTGACAAATGCTTACATAACGGAGATAATTACATTGAAAAGCAAATTTTTAATGGCACTTTAACATACAAATAAAGTTTTTATAAAATTTCTATCCTGTTTTGTTTTCTTGATCAGTGCAACTAACCTTTTGGCTGACTTTCATAATTGCAGCAGTAATAGATTTTTTGTAATGAAATTTCAAAATATATATATATAGCATTATTATATTTTCCCCCGGTTCATTATTAAAAAATTGCTGATAGCGCAAAACCCGCGATGGCGTGTTGATAAGGTCTCATTTTGGGGAACTTAACTCGAAACTAGAAGTTCCCAGTTTCGGAACCCAATTCCACCGAAAAGCTGTCACATAAGGGAGTTTGGTGCACGTTATATCCATCGGGACTGAATGTTATCCCAGGTTCAAAAATTTTACAAAATCTTACATGTATACTTGCTTCTCATTAAAGCTGAAAACAAAAATCAAACTTTTTTGGTGTAATACGGAAATTTGATGAAGGAAGTGACCCTATCATCTGACCCTTACATTATGAGTCCCCTTTTTTTAATAACTAGTCAATTCAGTTTCATTTTAATCTTTGCATGCAGACTGAATTTTTAACTTAATCAACAAGTTAAGGATTTTAGTTTAATATTTTATCTTGGTAACTTTCACAATATATATGTTTACGTTCCTTTACTTTTTAATTATGTATATCATAGAAAAAAAATTTAAGAATCAATTATAATTATTAATTTATGATTTCCTTACTTGCAAATATTATAATTCTGTATTATAAAAATGATAAACAATACATAAATATACCACAAAAATATTACTTTACAATGGGTAATAAATATTCCAATATAAAACAAATAGTAATTAAAAATACTTTGATTTGTTTAATAATTCAATGTAAATTGTCATCTAAACTGACATTTCATAATTCATAATTTTTTTAGTTTTTACAATTTATTTGGAGAACAGGCTAATAATAATTTTTAATCGACCTATCGACTCTTCAACTTAATGGCCTTAGGCAGATGCCTTATTTGTAATCTACAGATCTAACCAAGTTCAAAATGACGAGTTTGTTCCCCCAAAAAACAGAAGTATTACTTTAAAAGTTGTGTTAATATAATTCTTTGCAAAAAAAAAAAAGTGATCTTATCAGCAATGACAAATTTTCAATCTGTCTAATCAATACAAAGTAATGTATGGCAGACACTTTAAAATACTGGTAAAAATCAGTGTATCCCAGTTCGAAGCAGATCATTAGGAACTTTGAGGGGTACAGTCACAGCATCATTCAGCACATTAACATTAAAGAATTTTTAAATAGTATTTTTTATATATATTTTGGCCTATTTAAAAACACACACACACACCAACCAACTCAAAATCTAATTTGATCTTTTCTTGATTATATCAACAATCAAGAGTCTTTTTCAAATTCCAAAACTTATCTCCTTTTCTCTTTGTATGTGGCTATTTCAAATTACAAGGAATTAACACTCACGTTTTTTTTCTGTAGATTTCATCACAGATGGTCAATGAATTCAAAACTGGACTATACAGAAATTACCCTAGATCTTCAGAACAGAATGTGCCGAATACATTTGGATCTACAAAATCTGGATATTTCAGTCGACCACTAAGCCTGCGTTCTGTTTCGAACTTAAATTCAAATTATGAAAGAAGAAATAACAACTCTTCCTTGTACCAGAACAGCTTATGGAATTCAGCCACACGATCTGTTCATACTCCATTAGCAGAAATAATCAACCATAACAATAAAGTATCTCTAGCTAATCGAAACCAGAGAAGTAAAGAGGAATCTCCGATCATAGTGAAAGAAGTTAAGATATCTTCATATTCCCCGCCTCCAAAAAGAGAGTTTCCTCGCGCATGCAAACAAAACTATACGCAGAGATGCACACAGTTGAATTTTAAAAGGAAGATCAGAACTCCAAATTTACAAACAAAGCAATCAAAGAGATCTGCAAATATGAACAACTCATTTTTATCAAATGTAAAGGATAGTAAAATTACACCTACGAGAAACAGACAACTACATGTGAATACAGCAAAGGCTGAAACGGCTACGTCGTCGCCTTATCTAACTCTATATGAAGCAACAATGGCAGAAAAATTTACTTTTGTTTAGTTTAAAATTAAAAACACTGAGCGTTTATAAAAACGTTTTGTTGGCATAAAGACTATTAAAAATTTCTTCATTGTTCTTTAAAATGATGCTATTAAAGATTCATAAATATTTATTGTTTGAAAATGAAACTTTATTGTGTATTTTTGAACACTTACACAAACTTGGAGCTTAAAATTCAGCTAAACTTCTACAAATCAAACTTTAAATTCGATCTGTAGACGTTCAGAAAAATTCGGCAAATTTAAGTAGAGAAAAATAAAAAAACAATTCGGTATATAGAAATTTCGATTTACAGAAATACGTATTGTAAAATTTTCTAGTTTTAATGCTGTATTATTTACTTCAGCATGATATTTTTGTCAACAGTTAAGATGGCTACCAGCCATTAGATTTTAATAGCGTTAAATTTGATATCAAATCTGATTGATTATTATTTGAGAAACTTCAAATTTGATGACAATTCTATGTTTTAAATTTAATAAACATTTCATTTAAAACTTGTCTTCAATCAGTATACAAAAATCAAAAAACAATTTAATACTCAAATTTTTCAAATAGCAACGAGAAAAAAAAACCCGCATGAGATTAAATTCTTAAAGAAAGATAGAAAGAAATTTGAAATTATTAGGTTGTATTAACAAGTTAAAAAAAGAAGCAAAAAAAATGCTTGTAGCCATGTTTAAAAAAAATTTACTTATAAGTTAGTACCTACGGTAAAATATTTCAACAGCGCAATGAAAATCAATAAAATTCATCAAATGAAATAAAATTTTTGGAAGAAAGATATTGTTACGAAATTTCTTTACCGAGGTTCGTTTGGATAGTGGAAGTTATATGGTGTGGAGAACGCTCCATAATCAGACGGCAATGGAAAAAGAAATAACGACGTTTATTTACACGAATTCACACAGGACAGCACAAAGCGACAACTATATACAGCACAGAAGACGATTATCTTCACCCGAGACGTGTAGCACACAACAGCACACACAGCAGCACACAACCAGAATCTACTGCAGACAGTAGCGCACAGCTCAGTTCAGCACTAGCTTGACTCAGTCGCTTCCGACAACTCCGTCTTCTACTTCTCCGACTCTGATTACTGACTTGACTGTCTTCGACGACTCTGTCGTCTCCCTTCTCCGCTCCGTCTTCGGACTTCTCGTCGTCTCGACTACTGGCTTCGTCGTCTCTCAACTCGGACTTGACTCTCTGGCAGCCGCAGCCCCTTTTATAGGTCTCAGGAGGCGGGGCTAGAAGCCTCTCAACCAATCAGGAACGTTCGAGGCGTATCTCGGTTCCTACTGGACGGATCGGGAAAATTCTCGAAGTTTCGGGTATTATCTATTTTGGCGCTAAAGTCGCCAAATTCGTCACCAAGTCGCCAAATGGTCGCCAAGTTTGTCGCCAAGCTCTGGGACCTCCGACGCGCTAGTCCCATTCAGATGACTGTAAAACTTTCTTTCTATTGATGGAACAAACTATGCTGGGAAGCCGAATTGCAGGTTTGTAACAATATTAAAAATACTTACGATGATAATTATGATAGAATAAAAATTGCCTTTTGCGTACTCTACAACATTGGCTACCAAGTGATCGGAAGTACTTCTCACAGATATATTACTTTGAACACACTATCAAAAAATTATTGAAGAATAAATCTTTCCAAAGAATTTTAATTAAAACAAACATTTTCAAACATCATTCAAAATAAACAGATGTTTATTATTGACTAAATATATAAGTTTAATACTTTTTCCTATAAATTCGTACAACACGATTTTGTGGAGCAAACAAATAATTTGTTAAACATATACAGCACACTCCCGAGTATCCGGTTCGCGACTATCCGGCTTAATTTTCTTATATCGTAATTAAATGAGGAGGGCAAGGAATTGCATTGGCAACATTGCCAAGACATTGGAAGCGGACGACTGCTACGAACCTCCTACGTGTCGTGTGCAAAATACAAGTTGCGACAGAAAAAGAGCGGCGTTCTGCTCGTTGTACATTGCTTCGTCAGTGTGTAATGGACCTCAGTAATTACCGCTGTTCCTGATTATAACTACACAGTACGCAAAGTATTCATACATTGTTCTTCAACAGTTTATATCTAGTTTTCTCTAATAAATTCTTGAAATGTGCATATATAAACTACCAGTACAGAGTATTCTATTTTAACTCGACACGTTACCAGCAACTGCTTCTCTGATTCATTGGGCCGCGGTCACATTCTACGCGGCTTGAGATAAATGGAGGGCTTAGTACTCAATAAGAAGTGAGAAAATACGTATTATAACAGTGAGTTTTGGTATAAAAACTTTGTCTCCTAGTATTTGTGGGCAAAGAAATGGACTCATAGACTGCGGCCTAACCTCCTTTTTTGTTATCCGGCCTACCCTTCCGCCATATTAGGCCGGATACTTTGGAGTGTATTGTATAAATTTTTTTTCGTTAAATAGCAAGCACTTTTACTTTTTATCAGTCATCATTGCTCAGTTTAACGTCATAGCAAATTCCCATTTACATTTTTCTAATGAGTAGAGACTCCAGTTTTTTTTTAAATTTTTACTGGGACAGGATTTTTTTCATTCTTCTCTAACCATGCTAAAAATTCCTTCACTATCAACATTACTGTGATCGATGATTCAGGAAGACGGTATCTGCGACTTTTTTTTGTAGTTTTCCATGATTTTTCAATATATATACTTATCTCCGTGGTTTTCATCTAAATTTCGGAAATTTCATAGCTGTTGGAGGGTATGCATTTAAGACAAACGAGCCAAGAAACTACAAAAGATTTAAAAAGTAGATTTTATAAGATATACTACTACTGTACATGCATATTAAAAGACAAACTTACTATGAGATAAAAATTAATACAGAAAGTAAACATTTTGATTAGGAAGTTTTCCATGATACAGTTTTATAAAAACATTAGCAGAGATAAAAATATATTCAAGAAAGATTAGATGAAATGAAATAGACGAGATTTCGTAACGGATTTGCCATAAGATATAAGAATCTTCATCCTTCCACAATTAAAATGAAATGTATGTAGGACTCAGGAATCACTACTATTTAGAATCACGTACATTTAATTACATTTAGGACGGACAATTACATTAACATAAAAGAAATGAACATTAAATAGATTTCGTCGAATACGTCGCAGGATTAATTCACATGTTCCGTCGTGTCTTTCGTTCAGAGACCCGTCTCGTCTCATACGTCCTGACTTTCGTTCAGACCCGTCTCGTCTGCACTCCGTCTAACAAGCATCAACACCTGTCGATCCTTCTCTACACCACAGCAATGTAAAAAAAATGAAGAGGACGTTTCAATACTTTCAGGGTTTATTTAGACTCAAAGTATGTTATAGAAATCTAATTGCACAAACCTTTATTTTGCCAATTTAATTGAATTATTTGCGCTGATTCATTCGTGAATTATTATTGCAGTGTTACATAATTAGACCTAAGCAACTTAATTTTAACTGAGACTGATTTATGTAGAATTATTTTTTCATAAAAAGTTAAGATTGTTATGGGACACTTTTTGGTATATTTTACCATCTACAATCAAAAACCTTTATGTGTCATTGCAAAAATTAGCTACTATTTATTTAAAAGCAAACAACGTAAATGAAAACAAATATTTTTAATGTACATGCAGCTTTTTTATTCATGAATATCTTTGGCTTAGCTTTTGCTGCACTTGAGGTTTCTGAAATATATGGCAAATGTAGGTATAGAATAGTTTAATTTTTCTTGTATTTCTGCGAGTAATGTTTCTTTTTATAGTAAAATGTCCACAGTGTTGTGATATTAAGAACTAAAATTCCAGAAAAAACATTGCTTAATTCAACATTCGATAAGAGCCACATTTGAATTACACTCATCTTGGGAGAGGATCTGGAGTAATGCAATGGCCGGCGTCATTACAGCATGGAGGGAACTACAATTGAGTCCTAATGGCTATCTGAGACTTAATAAATCTTCCCATAAAAGGTACGTTTGTCATTGGAGGGAGGTAATTCTACTCCACAACATTTTTATGTCCTTCAGAGAAGCGAGAACCAACCATTCAGCCAGAAGCTTCTCATTCCCATATCTGAAATACTTCCCAGTGGGATTAAATTCGTCTATAATGAAGTAGAAATTCACAGTGGAATACGTATGTTCATGGAAATGGCGTCAAACCATTTTGATAATTTATTTCAAATTGTATACAATTTGTAGTTTTCAAACTGAAGTAGTTGAAAGATTGATTCAGCTTTTCATTTAAAATGAAACTGAAGATATGATACAAAATCTCTGTCTATTATAAAGTTTAAAATCAACAGATACATTCATAAAAAAAAATTGAATTTTCATATTAAAAAAAAAAAACTTCTTTTTGACAAAGAATGAACACGAAATGTTCTTTTTCCTTTCCTCTAGAGCCTGCTTAGTTTCCTTCCTTCTGTCTTGCGAGCGGAATACGTAAAACATTCTGAGCAATCTTGAATCCAGATCAAGATTAAAAAGTTTATAAAAATTAGACGTAACATCGCAAACCAGTATAATTAGAAAAAAATCAATAACAATTAATATAATTAGATTAAATTTTGTACTTGGTAATGACATTAAAGTATTTTAAGTCATAATTCTTTTGAAAGTTATTGGCCTTAACTATTTTACCTCATTTTTAAATGATTCTCCAAAACGGGTCATGAGGTGCGCAATTTCACCCATATTCATATCTCTATCTGAAACACTACTTCAGCTACCGAAATCCTTCTTCAAAACACATTTGTCAGAAGATAATGACCATCTGGCTAGTGACTTGGGATAATGGTGATATGGAAGGCTTATCTATAACATTGTTCCTCAAGTAAACTGCAACCAATCAACTGGACACGAAAGGATATGTTATTTTTTACAGGTTTCTATCGTATCTCCATAGATTCAATCTTATCGAAATCCCATAATGTTCTTGCGAAGGACTAAGCACCCTTATCAAACTTTTATTACTTTATCAGTATATCTCTTCACATAATTTTGGCACCACCCAGCAAGCAATATAAACCAGCTGGTTCCACAAGGTAGCAATTAATACAAGATGAAGAAAGATCCAGGATATATTTAATCTATTCCAAAACGAACCTTGTCTTTCTCATCTCGGCCCCATTAATTCTATTTAATTTTTGCCCGTTTTCTTTTCCCAGTGGAGTGCAATTAATAAATCCAGCTGTAAAATTAACAGGCTTTCGCATTTACATCCATTCTAAAAGATCAGGGGTGGGCATTAGGTCGATCGCGATAGACCACGAAGACGTTTTGGGGTGACCAATCTTTACTAAGACGCGCATACTAAAAGAAATCAAATGTTACATTTACATTTGGCAATGTTTGGTGTAAAATAAATAACTGAAAATATAAATTATATATTCTCTTTATCTCTGGAGGAAAACGAAGTTTTTCTCTTTCAAAATGACAATTTTAAAAGCATCTAGTTCAGAACCTAAAAATAACTTTTGGCATCGAATAGAACGAAGTAAAGCACCAAATTTTAAAAAAAAGTTGCATATCATTTAACATTGTTCTTTGACTTTACGTACTTGTGTGAATCTGCATTTTCAATGTTAATATAATTCTCGTCGATAATATAGTGGTCATCTCACAGACGACCACTTAGAATCCAGTGCAAGATTAGCAATTACATACTGAAATATGCAAGACTAGCGAAAAGTATGTAGACTAAGCCTTTTACTAATTATAACAGAGAACTAACTTTAGATGAAAACGATTTATTTTTTAATGTATTTTTGAATTGCTTGATATTAAATGCGTCCTTTGATAATATTATATTTGTGGCTATTATTGTTATGTTTGTAAGTACACATTCCGTATTTATTATTGTAATAAATATTGTAGACCTCTTTTTAGCTCTTCACACCTACGCCACTGGGTAGGCCGTAACACTTTGAAAAAATTAGAAGTAGCTGTATCCTTGAAAAGTCTGTGAAAGACGATTCCTCATTTTCAGCATTTTCCTCCTCTTTTTAGTAATGAAATTGCAAACAACCTAGAATAAAGAGCTCTCCTTGCATTTTCATCCCCTCATTAGCAGAAATTTAGAATTCCCTCACCTCATTTATATAACCTTATTACAAAATGAAATTCAATTCACCTTCCTCAAAGCAAACCATTTTCCTTCTGAGAACTTTTCTTCAAAACCAAATATTTGAACTCAATGCAAATCATATTCTTTCATTTGACCTCAGAATTTTGTACTTTTATTCTTGCATTTATTTTGTTTGTGCATTTAAATATTTCCATTTTTTTTAAACAAAAATTTGTATTTTATATATATATTTTTTAATTATCCTCTGATTTTTTAAAAATATTTTTTATAAACCATTTTGGTCTTTCTTCAAAGACTTTCTAATAAACTTCTGAGCTTTTTCTTTCATTTGACAGCGAATTAATATCTCAGTAGAAAAGTCGAAACCTGATTAAATCATAATTTATTATGATAGTTTATGGGAAAACTAAATGCTCTGTACATTAAAAGATTGAAAATCGAATTTAGGGAGAAGATTGTAAATGCTTTCTTTTCTTACCTTTTCATTTTCAATATTATTTCGTTTTGTAAATAGCACCCTTTAGTTTGCACTTTTTTCTTATTGTTTTCATCATGCACATTTTTGTAATTTTGGCAATCCAGTGCTCTTGTTGCCCAGATATTTTTGCCAAATTTTGTAACATAGAAGAGCAGTCATGTTTCATGTACCTTATACTGATCACTATTCCTCAATTTTTTAAAAATTTTATTACAGGTGGGTAACCACACTACCCTCAGGGGTTGTGATTTGTCTTCCACTTCAAGATATTGCTTAAATAATTGTAAGATTATAGCTGGAGGAACATGGCATGGTGTTATGTATTCATTTTGGTAATTCTAGGTTCTACAGTTTATCCTGCAGATCATTAATAGACATTCATCTTTATTAGTATTAGAGATGCATTTGCTAATAAGTAAAAATATATAATTGGAAATGTATTGTTAAAAAAATATTATTCGCTAGCATCCTACTGCGGCCAGCTAGTTTGAAGAAAATATTAGTTATGTTTAATATTAATTAAACCTTTTAAGAGCAACTTGATGCTCATGATTTCCTCACACAAGATATTTTTAAGCTTCAAATTGTAATACACATGAAACCTCACACTTGTTTTATTTATTCTGTAACGAATATTTTAATGGAGCTCAATCCTACAATATCAGAAATCTATTAAAAATGTAAATGTTTTGGTAATGTATTTACTAATTACAAGTTATCTTTTGCCAATACTAACTTTCCTGTTTCTTCTATAAACTATTAATTATCCAGCTGCGTATTCCGCGATTTCCACGGGTTGGCAATCAGTCCATTTTCTGTTGCATCCCATGTTTTTCGTAGTTTAGAGTTTACAATTATAGATTTTTATCATATTATATTATTATAATGTAACATATAGCATCAGTTCACTTACTTTGAAAAATATTTTAACTTATTTGCAAACATCACATCTAAATAGTGATATTAAAGAATTATGCAGCCAGAGAGTTAATAAAAAACAATTTCATTGTGTGAATTTTATTACAATAATGAAATACGCAATTAAAAATTATTTTTAAAAATTTAACTGCATTAAAAAGAAAATTTTTTAAAATTTAAAATGTTATAAAAATAAGTTTTGTATATTAACATTTTCAGAAGACAGAATGAAAAAATCCCAATATTTATTTATTATTGATATTAATATTTCACTGAATTCTTAAAGAATTAAAATTTCAAAAAAAAAAAAAAAATTACTTGGGTGCATATTCTCACTCTCCAAAATATACATGTATTAAATTTGGTATTTGTAGGTCTGTCCTGTAGAACACCAAATGGCAGACAAACACATCTTTTTTAATTATTAGAAGAGACTTTACAATGGAATATACTGCATCTAGCTTTAATTCATGAAAAAAACTTAACAAAAATTAGTTTCTTTCTCTTTTAAAACAATCAGATTACGTAGAATAAAATAAAAATATTTATTTGAAATAAACAGCATATACAATAGCATTTAATGAAGATAATTATTAATGCAAATGAAAGTGAAAATTTTAAAAAAAAGCAAAAACAACGAAGGTTAAAAGAGAGGGGGGAGAGTGCAACCTTGCAAATTCTGTCAACAAGATGTTTTAAGACTTGTTTCTATTCAATAAACTATGTGATCTCAAAATACACACAGAAGACAATGTTCTACAGCACAAATAACTGAATCTAGAGTAATCAAAATTGGCATGAACATACTTTGTAGATAAAAA
The DNA here is from genome assembly GCA_026543865.1 of Argiope aurantia. Taxonomy (NCBI): domain Eukaryota; kingdom Metazoa; phylum Arthropoda; class Arachnida; order Araneae; family Araneidae; genus Argiope; species Argiope aurantia. The sequence continues at coordinate 196,723 of JAPMOR010045044.1, read as the reverse complement.
TGTACACTTCAGTGATTTATTTAAGGTGTAAGGGACGATTTTAATTTGAAATTTTATTTTCTTGGAATCATTTAAAAAAAGGTAATTACAAAAAATTAACCAAAACTAACTTTAAATAAAAACTTTTCTACATTAAATTTTTAAATTCAAATATTGAGTTGCAAGGAATCAACATTTTGGCTACTTTAATGCCAAATTTCATATCTATAAGTATGATAGATTTGTTTAAATATTGCAGATATAATGCACACAATTTCTTTTATAAAAATAAATTAATAAAAACATGTGCTACCTTTCTGATATAGAACAAAACATTGTAAGATAATTTCACTGCAGCAAAAATATATGCTCTGTGTAAAAAGTGTCTTTTTTAGACTAACATTAATAGCCACAGAAATATCACAAATTTAAACTTTATCACAAATTTAATCAAAATGTACAAAAAATTGTAGAGAATATACAAAAAGTGATAAATAACTGTACAAATCTCATATATTTCATACAAAACTATTTTCAACTAAAAATAATGAAAATGTTTCCAAGATACTTTTTAATATAGCACAATCTTGAATTCATTCTTATTTCTCAGTAGTAAATGGCAAGGATTTTTGATCTTGATGCTAAAAAAAAAAAAAAAAAAAATATGATTTTTAAACCAGTTTAATACTAAAATTTTATACAAACTCAATTAATATATTTTAGAGACAAACCTTAAAATAAGCATACAAAGACACACCAAATATTGTGATTAAAATACCCAAAAACTGAATGGGCAGCACAGGCTCCATAAAAAGAAGATATCCACCAAGCAATGTTAAACAAAATTTTAGCTGACCAACGACATTATATCTAATGCATGATAATTAAGGAAAATATAATTAATTTTTTTTCTGAAATGAAAAAAATAAATAAGGTACAAATAAAAAAAATAATTTTCATTACAAAGAATAGAAAAAGTAGATATTAAAACATTCACAATAGATAACTTGAAATAAGTATAAATCTAATAAATAATGCAATTAACTAAAAAAGTAATTATATGAAAATTTTAAGTGCTTTTAAAAAGGATTTTCTTTTGTGATTTATGCTGATTTTTGATGATAATAAAACCATGTAATTTTATTTTTTATATATATTATATAAAAATTAATATTCAGTTTATTTATCTACATGTTTGTTTTGGAAGGATACGTAACAGCAGAGGTATTTCCAATGATCCAATATATGGAAACATTGACTAAAAATGCAATGACTCCAGATAATAAAACCAACATCTGAAAAAAGTAAGGAATCATAATAATAGGAATATATATATATATATGCATGCTTCAGAAGAGAGTTCAGAAAAATAAACTGTTAATTAATTGTACATTCTGAACAAACACTTTTTCTGGTCTGAAATCTATAATAAATTTTCAATATTGCAGATAAGTAATTTTTCATAGATTATAAAGAAAACATATACTGGATATCTACTTTAATCAAGGCTCAATTGCTAATTTTTAAACTATTAGCATTAGGCATATATTTTCAAAAGGAAAGGAAAAAAATGGTCTAAAAAGAATTAATAGTTTATATAGGTTAAGAAACGAATGCACTTCTAAAAAAAATTATGAAGTCTAAATTTTTATACAATGTCCAGTCATATACTTGACATAATAATATTTTTAACAAGAAAATTCACTTTTATACTATATAAAATTAGTCACTTATATACTATATAAAATTAGTAAAATTTTAATACTTAAAATATTATCATTTTGAACCATTTTAAAGAAATCCCACCAGACAATCGGCAGATATTGTTGAGGTGGCTCCTGATTGGTTTAAATTAAAGAATTTCAAATAAATGTTAGTCACTGAAGAGTTTAGTTTTTTTGTTTAAAATGTTAGCTTCATGGAAACTTTATTAAATATGACTTATAGAAACAGGAACTGTATAAAAATCTTATATTTCATAGTCTGTATTTTCATCTTTGTTACTTTCAGTATTTTCATAACTAAAAGTATATGCTTGCATAAAAATTAAGCATTGCTGAATACATTTTCAAAATTGACAAGAAAGATAATCATACCTAAAGTGCACTTTTAGAAAAATCAATTTTATATATACTGGTATTTATAAAATATCTCTCATTACATTCCCTTCCAAATGAGAGGAGAAATTATGAATAACCATCTAAAAATGAGCATGTTTCTCTTTACATATGTAAAAATTTAATGATTCCATGGATACTTGTGAAACTCTTATTTAACCTGAGAGAAATATAGACTAATAACACCATTTGATAGAAAACACTTCAATCCAAAAATCCAATCTACCTATGCATCAATAGTCCTGCAGACTAAATTTTGTTGCAATTCAAGAATGTGACAGTCAGTCCTCAGGAGAAACTTGTATATGTGCTGTTTCTCCTGAAAGGGTTAAATATAGAAGTTTAAGCATAAGAAATGAATTAAAACCCCTTTTAATCTTAAATCAAACAGAGCATTTTTTGTGATATCCTATGAAAAAGAATATATCTCTTCTATAAGTCTCCAGCAAGACTCAAAGTTGCTTTAAAAGAAACTATTTTACATACCATAACAGGAACTAAAATGTTGCCTCATTATTATAGAAGATGGGGGGGGGGATACTTGCTAGGCATCCATTTTGGTAATAAAATAGCACAGTCTTTAACACAAAGCATGACTACAAGATTTTTAATGCAACATAATTCTTTAATATCTTTTTCTGCATCTTTAAATAATATTGGTAATATTATGACTGATAACTGTAATAAACATTATGAAGCAAAAAAAAGTAGACTGCTATATAGTCACTTGAGGTAATAAAACATAATGGTTCTCTTTAAATTATAAAAAATGACTACAGAGTTTTTTTTTCTTTTCATTGTAATATTCTTTTTATTACCAATACTTTTCTTAAATAAATTTCCTTGCATTTTGTTTGGTAGGTACTGATATGCAACTATGTAAATATACACATACATAGGTTTATTTTTAGTAAATCTTCATTCTCAAACAGTTTCAGTAATTCATAGAAAGGCATACCAGCCGATACATTTTTGGAGTAGTACTGATATCTATGTCAAAACATAAAAATAGAAATTTAAAAATACATCAAGCAAGGCATTAAAAAATGATTTAATCATTAATTACAAATAAAATAGCCAAACTTTCATAGCAATCACTATATAATGACAAAAAGCTCTTTCAGGCAAGTTCTTTTGAATTTTTTAACATTGAAATATATAACAATGAAAGCTTACTATATCACCTAATGACCAACTTCTGTAAAAAAAGCCATCCAATGCCCAAGGAGGTTCCACAATAGGAATACAAAATAAAAGAAGTGTTGCTGATAATGGAGCCTGATAATATAGCAGTTGCATTGAGTTTACTTGAAATTCCTTTTGCTTTTCACCAACCCACTAAAAATGTAAATTTCATTTCATTAAAATCTGCTCCCTACAAATATAAAATGTCAGGGACTCAATGAAGGATTTTAAATTAGGCAAAGGAGGCAACTGCCTAAAGCCTCCAGACTTAAAAAAGGACATACATAAATAGAATTAAGAAAGTTATTAGTCAATTTGTCAAATAAATTTGTAAAAAATATTAAAAAATTATGAATTAAAAACATTAGAATAAAATTGGCCCTTTATCAAGTATAACTGATCACATCCTTGTTTCATTAATGTGTTCCTTTTGTTTTAAAAATATTTATAAACACTGAGCATCTACTTATGTAAATTCTGTACAAACATAGAAAAACTATTAATGATAATAAATGAATAAAACCCTAAACATTTTCATAAAATTACTAAAATAAAAACATTAACTTAAAATTATTAAAATTTGATTAAATTATTTGTTTAAATATGAAACTAAATTAGCCCATGTTCTAAGGAAAAAGCCACTTAATGTGCACTGGCTAGGGCCACAAAATGCCTAAATTTGTCATTGTAGGAATTAATTGCAGAAAACATCAAACCAATATTCATAATTCAAAATAATTAACATTCATATATACATATATATCATGTGAATATACCATTGTTCACTGTAATGGTAGTTAAACATTAAAACATATAGTTATACTTTTAAAAACAAGGCTGATTAATTTTTTTTTCTTAATATATAAAAAAAGATATTTTTAACTACTAGTGATAATTAAATTACTAGAGATATTTCAACTTGGACCTACTGGAAATTATATGACAAATTTCTTATTAAAATAATTAAATATCTAAATTTGAAAAAAAAAAGCCATATTTACACTAAATTATTAAACTTTAATAGAAATAATTTATCCCATGCTTGCCTTTTTTTTTTCTTTCCCCTTTTGGTAATACTGCAGTGTAAAACAAATTACAGTAGCAGACAATCAAAAGACGATTAAACTTAGTATACTTTTTGTCTCAAATGTGAATAATAATAACATGGGTTAAAATGATAGAGAAATTCAAAACTTTAGACTTGGTTAAAAATATGTACCTTAAAATAAAGATCTTAATAAACATGGTCATGCATTTTCTTTATATTCTAAACACCATTTCTGATATTCATGGATTTTATGGCTGAAAAGATTCTTCATAATACATCTTTAATAATCTTTTGTGATGTTATACTGGCATGAAAAGAATTAAAAATTAGGTCTTTCAGTAATTTTCTAGCAATTATCATTTTGTACTTATAATAAAATCTGTAATTATCCTAAAAATGCTGGAGTTCTTTTTAAAGTATATAACAAAGAACAATTACACAGTTTTTAGAGATTATACATAAAATTTGTAAAATATTTACTTTTTAATTAAAAATATTTTGACAACTCTTGATATAAAGTAATGAAAAGAGTGAAATTAATCCATCAGAAATGTTTGCACAAGAATATTAAAAAAATAATAACATTCAGTCAAACATAAATACATACCACTTGATAAAATGATGTTACTATCACTCCAACTAAAGCAAAGACTGTACCTAATAGATTGAACTTAATATCATATGTTGAATTAAGGATTACTCCAAATGATATTGGTATCTAAATTAAGAAATTTTACATGTGAATAAACATAATGCACACATAACTTCATAAAAATAATGCACAGATCAAGATTAAATTAAATGTATATAAAGAAAATCAAAGGAAGCTTACCCGTAAAATAATTCCTACAAATAATGAAATGAACAGATTAATGATATTTTAAATACGTTTGAAATATGAAAATAAAAGATATTTCTTGATATATATCTCATAAACACTATCCAAGCAATTAATAATAATAATATAATATAAAAAAACGCATCTCCTCAAAACTATTATTTTTCTTATCTTATAGAAAATTAGCATAACAAATTAATGTAAAGTAACTACTAGTGTTACTTTGCATAGAATTTATAATAATTCAACTTCTACAAATTTTTACAGTTACTTTTAGTGGCTAATTATGTTGATAAAATGAATTAAACTAATTAAATTGCAAGTACTGATAGTAAGCCATACATTTAACTGAAAAATATATGCACACTTTTCTATAAAAAAAGTGAAAAGTTCTAATGTGGCAGAGGAAATAATATGAAAACATTTAGGAAGTATGCAATCCCAAAATAAAGTGAAAAGAATCTGTGAAACTAGTGAAGCTCTCAGTGAAATTCATTTTATAATTGTAAAATTTGCTGACATATTTAAATATGAAACAATAGCGATATTTTATTGTTATTTCTATTCAGGTCCCATCACATCAAAATTTATACTTAGTAATAAAATAGAATCTAAATATTTGTAATGCAGCTTTCATACAATCAGATATGTTTATAATATAGACATATTTGTTATTACAACAAAGAAATCCATAATACAAATACATATAAAAGTATTTTTATAATCATTTTACCAAACTGACTCCTTAGAAAGACAAATAGCAAGCATAAAAGAGGAAATAAATCAAAGTGCTGCTATGATAGTAGCTTTGATGTGGCATAATTTTATCATTTATGGAATAATTATATGTAATACTTTTAATACAAAAATGCATATTTTTTAAATGGACCTACATTAATCCAGTAGCATTCTGATGCGATACCAGTCAGATTATATATATATATATATATATATATATGCACACACACAATCTGTTTTTATAATAATGCAAAAAAAAAGTATTTTAGAGTGAAGTTTTCACAAAGAATTTTGAACCACCTAAGAAATTAACCAGAATATAACACGGACATAAGATCATTGTATTTCCAAATTTGTGAATTAAGTCATCCATTAATATTAATTGGTATAAAAATTATGAAATATATAAGTAACTGAAGTATTCCACAGATTTTCTGTTGAATGAAATAGACAACACATTTCCAAAACAAGATATGCCATCTATTTAGATAAAAGAAATTAATCAAACAGAGAAATATAAGCACTTTTAAGAAATAAAATTAAAATCCATGAATAAATGCTTAGCTATGCACAGATATTGTAAGGAATATAAATGTAAGCTTTTTCTTCCACTTAAAATTATTATCTCAATAAATTTTTAAATATAAAAACTTCACAGTATTACCAGAGTGGATTTTATTTTCCATGAAAATGTCCTTCCGTACATGAAAGTTTGAATCAGCATGATGGTGGGCATTGTCAAAGTTTTTAAGATTTGATACGTTCCAACAGTATTGTAACCTAACGAGAGGTTTGTAAACACAACAAATCCACAGAATGAAATAGCAAGAGGTAAAACTTGAAGTACTGGCAAACGTTTTGCTTGGAAAACATTTAAACTCTCACATAAATGTATACCAAAAAATGTAACAATGAAATGAATTAAAGTCAGAGTGATGTTAGGAAATTTAGTTCTAACATAAACAATTTTATTCACAAGAACGATGGCTACAGAAAGAACAATATTTCCGAGTACGCAAAGGGGTACATTGTTCTTCCCACACATCTTTAATAAAGTTGGCTAAATCACCTGTACCAAGTTCGAGTAACTTTCAACAAAATCCTATATTACACATCTTGAAATGTAATGAAGGAGGTGATAAAAATAGATAAAAAATGATAATATCCACACTCATTTAATCACGTCGTGTCTTCTTGTTTACACTTCATTCTGGGCGCGCCGGCTGTCAGGCCTGAAACTGAAGTTAAAGTAAATGTGATCTTTCTTTTTATTATTATACATTATGTTGGTAGTCTATGGAGAGATCAAAATGTACTACGTCACTTGCATCAGGCGAAAATGATTGGTCTATTTTTGTAATTTCGAACTCCACCTATTGCTTGTTTGTGTGATGATTGGTTACTAGAAAATAGTACTAAACTGTTTCTAATGTCTTGCTTCTAAATATGAGAATTCGTCACTTTCCTTTTTTCCTGATCTCCTTTCCCTCTATTCCCAGTTTCCGTCCAAAAGAATGATGTTTGTAATGGAGGAGTAATACAAATATTTCTGAGACTGTTGACATTTAATTAATAACCAGTAATTATGTTTAACAACTTTCGTGGTATTCTTAATAGGAGAGGTGATCAAGCCAAAGTAAATAAATTTGTATCTTGCTAAATGATTAAAGGCATATTTCTTGTTGATTTTCTGTATTACATAAGAAAATTCTCTCCTAACAATTAATATTCTGTCTTATTTTGATTTTTTTTAACGAATTCTTTTGGATTGTTTTTACTTCGCTCAAGCATGCTTCGTTCTTGCATGGTGTAAACATATGTTTAAACTTGAGATGTAATTTGATTTTACAGATTTCTTTTTGAATTTGATTGATAAGTAATAGAAGTTGGTTTTTCTATTTATATACTTCTTTATATCTATTTTAAATCATATTTCAGTTTTTTTTAAGTAAAAATATTAAATATTTTAAAGTTTGTTCATATATATATATATAGAGAGAGAGAGAGAATTTGTATCAAAACTCCTTTGATAGGTCATAAATCAAGACTTAATGTAAGAAAATGTATAAAATTATCCAAAACCTTAAACAGCACTTTATATATAGAAAAGCTTGCTAGATATTATCATTAATTTTCTATTATATTTGAGAAATTTAATTAATACTAATAAATTCTTATTAATTGGAAAAAATTTATCAATAATGCTTATAATCCATTTCTTATATGGATTTAATTTGGAAAATATGCTATGATGCATCTTTTTATTTATCTGTTGAATTAATGTTCTTGTTATCACCTTTATTTCTTCATGTTGCTAAAAATAGAGAAAATAACACATAAATATTTATATGTTCTTACAGTTCTTTTTTAACAATCAACTAACTTCTTTCAAATGCTTAAGAAAATTTACATTTTATTGTTTCTAAGACTGTATTCAGCTATGATATTTTATTGTTATGTTCTAGTGGTTTAAATAATTTTGAAATGAATATAAGTAAAAGTCTAGTTCTCAGTAATATGGTGTTTTAAATTTTTTATATCATTTTTGCTTTATAAATATTGTAATTGAAAACATCCAGTTTGTTTCTATACAATGACTGTTTTATGAAGTTATAGGAATCATAGTGGCTACAGACACTGCAAAAAAAATTTCCTGACTAAATATTCAACATTTTCCTATTATACAGCTATTATGTCTTTCTTCCTACTCAGAATCACCCTATTTGTACAATACACATTATAAAAACATTTTTATGAATTATTTAATATAAAGAGATAAATTTTTTGTTAGAATTAATTTTGTAAAAAATAGGAGGAATATGCTAAAAAAAACTATTAAATCTGTATATGTCTGTGTATGTTTTTATATGCAAAAAGTGCTAGAAATTTTAACAAAACACATTTCTTCTAAAACTGTATAACAATTCTGAAAAACAAAAATATTGAAACTGTTCTTTGCAGTGGAAGTTATATATATTATGTTAACAGTAATCAGAACAACATGCTGAATCATATGGATAAAAATAGTACATTTATGCATACTGAATAATACATATTTTAGCAAATATTTTAACATGAAAAATTGTCAAAATATTACTCCAAATCTTTTTACTTTAAATTAATTGCTTTTGATCAAAAACTTATGCTTTTATATGTGAATATGAAAGTATTTATATTCATTTATTATTATAAATAATGATAATAACTCCAGTAACAAATATCAATTGTTTGTCTATTTCATTTAAAATGCAAAAAATTACAAATAATAATTAATAAATTCAAAATTGACACATCAATAATTAAAATATTAAGAAAACCACTTGGCTTAAAGTACTGGTTCCATGACCAATAAGGAAGAGTTGGGAGGCATGGGCAGCTGTATTTATTTCTAAATAAAACATTAGAACCTATTTCTGGTTTCTCCATTAGAAAGAGCAGCTATATAGCCCTTTGCTTGATCCTAATTGTTACGCTAGCTATAATATGATTTGTGCTTAAAGCAGAAAGGATGATTTTTATGCCTCAAAAGTAGATACAAATTCTTATTTTTCAATCTTATTATATATAAAATGAAAATATTTTAAATGCATAGTAAACTTAAAGATAAAATGCTTATAAACTAAGAGTTAAATTAAGCTTAAATGTAATGTGCTTTATGTAATATTCATTTTAAAAGAAAATTCTGCAGTGGGAGGAAGGGAACATGCTTGATTACATTTCAGTACATTTTTTAAATAACTAATTATGCTAAGGATTAAAGTATTTGATTTTTCTTAAAGTTGTTTAATGAAATTAGTTGTTGAGTTTTATAATGCAATAACAATTTGATGATTTTAAATTTATTAAAATATATAAGTTAGTACACATTACATGAGGTAACAATGTACAACAATAAGAAAATTCCATTAACAGAATAACAACAACAACAAAAAAGATTAAATAAATAAATTTAAAAAACTAATTTCAGAAATTTTTTTTAACAGCACCAGTGTCTCTAAACATGTGTTATTATTTATTTATTTATTTTGTTAAAAATTGTGTCACATAAAGTATGATAAATATTGTAAATCATTCTGTATCATTTCACATAAAAAAAATTCTACCTAACATCAAGTTTACTTCTTAATTGCAGTTAAGGGAAGTTCTATTATAACTATATTGAAGTAATAATCGATATAATAAATATTAAGTAATGATTAAAAATGATGCTAAGTTATGAAAGTTATTTATTAAAACTTTTGTCACTCTAAATTAAAAGGAGTTACTCATTTTATCTTTTTTTAATATAAAAATGCCAAGAAATGGAAGGAAAAAAAAAAGCATCTTGAAAGAAAAAAATATATTAAATGTCGTATTGCAATCAGTGGAAATGATTGTAAAAGAAAATAAAAGTTTTTCAGGATGTAGGAGTACCAATGAAAATTTCAAAATCAGCTCTTGTTTGACAAGTCGAAAACCATAAATCATTAAATGGAAAGGATATCAAAATACATTATTTATTAATTTTAATCTTCTTAAACCTTGTCGCATTCTTTCCTCATATGAGTCCCATATATCTTTCTTATAAAGGAGGTATTAACCAAAAATGTACAATTTTTAACTATGCAAATAAAAAAGCTAATTGTTTGTATTTCACTATTTTTATATTTTTTAAAAATAAATTAAGGAACATACTATTAGATTTTTATAAACTGCACTCTTGCTAGATGTAAACTAGTGAGAAAAAAAACTTTTTGTGAAATCTGCCCTACTCCTCCCAACTCTTCCCTACTTTAAGTGAATTAAAAAGTTTTAGAAGCTTCTTTTGAGGCTTGCGATTTCTTTCTCAACTTTTAAACTCTTTTTGAGCTACCCCCTTTCATGTCTTCTTTTTATACTCATATTTGGCTTGTGAATTCTTTGCATTTAAAATCAATTGTTTTGACACTTCAAGATTTCTTACACCACCATTTGCTTGAATTCTGTCATAAACCACTCTTCTTGCAATGCATGTTTTTTTTTTCTTTTATATTTTTCCCACAGACAATCTTTATTGCGCAAATATTCTCTCTCTACGTTACTGTAGCCATAGAAATGTATTATCACTTTTAACTATGATATAACATCATTACAGGGTTGCAAGAGCAGGTCAAACCAAAATTATTGACCCCCTTCTATTCTTTCAAAAGTGAAAACAATCTTTCATTAAGATTTTTTGAGCTACATTCATCAGCTTAAAATGATGAAATTCTAAAAATTCACCATATCCTTAAAAAAACTGTCTCAGATTGTTGTTATTATAATCGTTTTGACAATAGATTATATAACAACTTTCAGATGCACAGAAATAATTGCACCAAATCTCCAATCGTGCACATGCTTGGCATAAAATGATTTCATTGGCAATTTTCTGTGATT
>JAPMOR010045044.1:153149-185411 GCA_026543865.1 Argiope aurantia | reverse complement strand
TGCACATGCTTGGCATAAAATGATTTCATTGGCAATTTTCTGTGATTTTTAGATATTTTTATGAATTTCCCTCATTTTTCCAGAGAGAAAATTCTCAGTACTGTCACCATCCTATGTGGCATGTTATCTGAATTATTCTTATCTTGACTATATTGGTTGAAATCTTATCCAAAAAATAGTTTCTTAATGTAAGTAATAATATTTAATGAGATTTTGCTTAATGTGTCAAAAGTTTAGCCACTATTTATTGGGTTTTTTTTCCAGCTAATTCATTTCAGAAAGCAAATCTTATGCTGGAATATAATAAAGAGTTAAAATTGAAAATAATAAGATTTTACTCATATTGCATTGACCAGTTAACTGATATTTATGTCATCATTATTACTGATATATTTTTCTAGTTTATTACCATGTTACTACAAAGTTAAATAACCATGCAAAAATCTAGTTTATTTTAAAACAGAATTATGAATAAAAAGGGATTTTTCTTTAAACATATGTAAATGTTTGTTATTTTATTATAGATCTCTGAGGGACCAGGATCTAGGACTTCATCTGAAAATAATATTGAAAATCCACCTGGTTCTGCTGAGGTGATGCCTTTTTCATTATGATATATTCCAGTGTCTAAGCATAGATATATAGATAATAGCAAATTGTAATTATTTTGAATTTATAATGATAATACTTGTTTGTTTTGATAATCTCAAAACAAGATGATAGTATATATTTCGCTATAAATTATTGAAGAGAGTGCGGTTTACATCATTTACTTTCTTTTTATTTTGTTAAAATTGAATGCATTTTTTAAAAAATGCAATTTATTTTTAGTTTATGGCTTAGTTTCTGTCCCTTAACCTACAAATTTATTTAACCTCCTGATTAGATGACATAATCTATTTGAAACATTTATTATTTCAATCCCTATAATGACATAAAGAGTAATTGAGATATTGAAATGTGTCTAAGTGAGTTTTGCATTTTAAATTACTTAATAATTTCATTCTTTTATAAATTTAAATATTAAAAATTCGAGGATGTATTCAAAGCGCAGGAGTTAAGATGAGGATTTTATGTAAAACCACTAAAGTACTTTTCCTCTTTCTCAAGTCATGGGGAATGAGATTTACATCTTTTTAAAACTAGTTATAAGAAAACTTATAACTAGTTGTTTAATAAATTTATAATATGTAATAAATTAATAATATGTAATAAATTAATAATATGTAATAAATTAATAATATGTAATAAATTAATAATATGTAATAAATTTGGTCTTCATTTCTTGAAGGGATTTTTGTGCCCGACATGTATGTTAGGCTTTCCGTCTCCTGAAGCTCTTCAGAATCATTATGAAAGCAGTCATATTGAAAATGAAATTGTTGGGGAAGGAAGAGCTTTCAATTGCCCAGTGTGTAAAATGAAACTTCCAAGTGAAATTGAGTTGAATGCACATTTCACACGACATCATGCTAATCAAAAAGATGCAGTAAGTGTTTTTTCATTAATTATTAAACTGAATTAATTCTTCAGTTTAGTAAACAGCATTAAATTACATAGTACACTCTCAAGTATCCAGCCTAATGAGGTGGAAGGACTGGCCAGATGATAAAGAAGCGGAATAGGCCAGAGTTCCATGAACTCATTTCTTTGCCCACCAGTACCAGAAGACAAAGTTTTTATACTGAAACTCTCTGTTATAATATGTATTTTCTCACTTCTTATTGAGTACTAATCCCTCCATTTATATCAAGCCACATATTATGTGAAGCAGTTGCCAGTAACGTGTCGAGTTGACTGGTACTGGTAGTTTATATATTGCACTGCATGCTTCAAGAATTTATTAAGGAAAAAGTAAGTTAAAGGATGTAAACTATTCTCATTATAACAAATTCTGCAATGTTTGATTTAATGCAGGAAACATAAACAAAATATTAACGTAAATCATAGGCTTAAGTCTTAAAAAAATTAACTCAAACAGATTTTAATATTCACTGATAAATGATTACACAAATATGAAAAGGTAACCTTAAAATAAGAGTTAAAACTTACAATTTTTAATTTGTTTGTCAATATTGCCAATGCAAATCCTTGCCTTCCTTATTTAATTACAATAAACGAAAACTAGGTCAGATATTCGTGAACTGGATACTCGGAAGTGTACTTATTTCAATATTTCAGTTGTGTTATGTATTTATTGGTCAATTTTTGTTTTATTTGCAGTGCAGAGAAAGTATCGTATCTTTAAAAAATGAAAATTTTCATTGTTTGAAAATTTTCAAACTAAACAGGAAAAGATACATTCTTTTAATATCAAAAATAAAGAGTGCTTTTTCATTAAATGCATGGATGGGTTTTAATTGAATCATTTTAGCTGTCAGTATTAAAATTACAGATGGAATCCTTACTTTCAGTATGTTTTTAAAGCTTCAAAGTTTCCATTCTTATTGTTGATTTGCCATAGAAGTTTTTGGATTTAAAATTTTTTTCTCCATGCTCATTTATATGCATAATAGTAAACAGTAAGAACTGGTTTGTTTTCAGACTACGCTATGAAATTTGGGAAATTATGCTAGCTCTACCTGTAGTACTTCAAATTGACTCTATGCAGAATTTTCTTAACTAAAATTTTTTTTCTGTGTCTTTCCTAATAGTAGGAATATGACTTCATTGTTTTGCAAATTCATTGAAAATAATATAAGGCAGCGCAAGAATTAATGGAACGGTGAGAAATGCTTTAAAAAATTAACTGGTACCAAGATAGCAGCTGGTGTAAACTGTTGATGCATCACTTCAAAAGTAAAAGCCAAGGGGGGGATTCAAGTGATTGTCCTATAGAGGAAAAGTATCAAATAAAATGTTATGAATAGGTAATTAGATATAGAACCAGCTTGAGAAGACATGAATAATTATGAGTGTACAAAGTATCATGCTGCTGATAGATTGTTACAGAAATAAGCATTTTTTGTTTGTTCTAATTCAAATATGCATACTTTTAAATATTATAACATAATTTGTACATATTTTATATTTACCAATTTGAGGGGAACTTGGTTGTATTGAACTTCATGATGCTTACAGGTATTTGGTACTGTCAGCAGTTCTAAGTATTATCAAAAGTGCCATTTTTTTTAAAGAAAAGATTTAAAGTTTATTACAAACATGAGAATATTTTTATACAATCTGGATAGTATCCAGAAATTATCTAAAGATGATTTTCAAAAATTGCAAAGACTTGAATGTGATTTTGCCAGCTGATTTGATTGTTGTTGTGCTTGATTTGCTAGATGATTGATACATTTAATAAAATCAACATTTGTCATCAAGTTTTATACATTTCAGGATAACGACATTAAAATAATTACTTAGAAATAATTTGTTTGCATTGCATTTTAATTTTTTATCAGATACTATTGTGTGGGTAGGTCTAACTAAGAGAATCCAGTGTGATCTTCATATCTGTCCAAAATTATGACCATAAAAAAAAATCTGAGCTTTATTTTGTGGCAGAAAAAAAAATTATATGAATCTTTGCAAAAACACTGCAAAAGAAATTAACATAAACAGTATTCTTGAAAATTCCCTAATAGATTATAATTTTATATTTAAAATTACAAAAATTGCTATATAACTTAAGTTTAAAACTACTATAGGAAATTGGATTTCACAGCCTTCAAATACTTCAGCCTATACCATATCACAAATTGATGATCAATAAATAAAAATAAATTTACCTTGATCTTTGAAGAAATAGAATTATTGAAGCCTAATAATTAATAAAATAATGGAAGGAAGGAATCTATGGAAGTTATTCAACTACATTAGCCATTAAATTAATTTTGTTTTCCTCCTCTTAAATGCACCAGAAATCGAATTTTTTTTTTCATATACTTATTTTTTATATATATAATTTTGTAAATAATATTTGTTTGTTTGTTTCTGTTATTGACAACACCTTGTTTTTGCTTCTTCTTCTTCTTTTTTCTTTTTTTTTTTTTGTATTTTGAAATGTAAAACAAAATTAGTAGAATATTGCTAGTATTGAATGATGTTTGTTTCTGTTATAGTTGTCTGCATATTGAATTATTTAGTAGCTTAAAGCATTCACATTGAATTTAAAATGGCAGTGGAATATTACTGATTTGTTAATGCCATATATATATATATATATATATAAGGTATCTTATGGTATTTCTTAATAATTTGTTTCTCCGAATTGAACACTATAGGTTCAATTTTTTTTTTTTAAGAACAAAATTCCTGATAATTCTCAAAATACCTCAGAAGTCATAGCAGTACAAGTTGATTATAAATAATGTGAAAGTGTGATTAAATGAAATCCTTAAGGAGTGGTTCAAAACATTTATTACTAAATAAATTGATTTTATAATTTCTGAACTCGCCTGCCTTAAATTCAGTTGAACATTTATTTTCAATTCAGACAATTTTAATTGTATTACTAACAACCACACTAGAATGCAGTGAGAGTGAAGTATAATTTGGTGAAATGGTATAATTTTTATGGTCCTTTTTTATTATTATTATAACTGTTGGTAACAATGTGCTATTATTTTGGATTGCAAGCTCGCTATTTTAAATGCATATTTGCATATTTTGCTGTGTTAAGTTAAATCAACCAAATCTGTCGTATTACAAATAATTTATTATGCAATATTTAATATTTGAAGTATGAACATTAGAATTTTTTCTGAAACATTTCATGAATCAGCTCCATCTTAAAATATATAGTATATTTTATAATTATTTTTGTATTGTGTTACTGCATCTCATTATCAAAATATCTTTGTAAAATGACATTGGCTTTAATATTGAAGATAACAGTTATTATTCAGATTGAGGTGTTCCTAAGCAGTGTTTCAATAACATATCGATCTGGAATTACCAGAGTTCCTACATAGCTGAAAAGATTAAAAAATCGAATTTGAAGCATGTTCTTTTATTTTATTTGCAGACAGAACTTGAAGCTATGGCCATGCAGGTAAAAGCATTAGAAGAAGCCAAAGCATTATGTAAGTATTTATTACTAAGTAAATATCTTGGTGGGGTTGCCCCCCCCCCCCTTTTAATATAGAAAAGACCTATAGGAATTTTCTTGCAGCACCTTTTATTCTTCGGCGATTTATTTCAATGTCATTAGACACTATCCATTAACATTTTTTAAAAAGCAGATTTGGTACATTGAAAGATTTAACATAAAATAGAAGCAGACTTAGTACATTGAAAGATTTAACATAAAATAGAAGCAGACTTGGTACATAGGAAGATTTTACTTAAAATAGAAGCAGACGTGGTACATAGGAAGATTTTATTTAAAATAGAAGCAGACTTGCTACATAGAAAGATTTAACATTAAAAAAAGCAGGTTTGAATGAATTGTAAGGTCAGGTAAAAATTTATTTGCCGAGAGAAACTTTTTCCATAGACTTCTCATCAAACATTACTAAGTGAAGTTTATATTATATTGATTCAAATAAATTTAAAATAATTCGTCACATTAAAAGTGTTTATTGGTTTGACTAAATTATGTTCCCAATACTTGGAACACTAGACTGTGTGAGGTGGAGTTCCATCAATATCACTTTGTGATTAACAAAAATTTCAGCACTCTTCATGCAATTGGTAAACTTTTTGAGCAGAATGATGTTGATTCTTTCTTAAAAAACTCAACCATATCATTTAAATTTCAAACATTTTTATACTTGTGAATCTTGGATCAAATTAATTTTATTAATTCTGGTATCTGTTTGTACCTTTCTGGGGTCGCCATTAGAAAAAAATTATTTTTACACATTTTTATTTTTGGTGCATTTTCTGTTTTAGTATGTATTGCCTAAATACATTTTTTTCTTAAGTTTCACAGTATGATTTATTTATCCTTTAGTGCAAGGTAAATTGCAAGCAATATCTCAACAGTCTGCTGAGTTATCTAAAGAAAATGCTAATCTCAGAGAAGAAAGAGATAGCTTCAAGCTAAAAGCTACAAAATTAGTAAGTATCAAAACTTATTAACTTTAAATCTGTATCTTATAATATAATCCATTTTATATGGAATATGTCTTCCTGAATCCAAAAATATCTTAGCTTATATAATTTGTTTTAAATAAATGTCAGGATGTTATCTAATGAAAGTTCTTTCACCTTGAGAAATCTAATCTCTGATAGGTAATAGTCAAAAGAATATTTGTGAGGAGACAGATCGAGTAATTAATAAAATATATATAAAAAAGAATATATGATTTAATTTGTTTATTAAATAGTTCATGTTCATTGCAAAGTTTCATATTAGGGCAAGTTAAATACAGTTCCTATGACCAGCTTGTAAATTTTTTAAAATCTGATGCGATAGGAGATGGAATTGGTATTTATAAACCATACATCTTAAATCTGTGTTATCAGTTGTTAAATCCTTAAAAAGAAGCTTCCCTATTCTTTTAAAGATTTATAAAATTAATTAGTAAGAAAACCCTCTGAAATAAAGAGTATTTTTCTTTTCTTATATTTTTGTTAAGATTCTATCATTTTCTCCCCTTCCATGCCTATCATAATTTAGATGGAGAAAATTTGTTACTACTGAATATATTTAAAGGATATTGAAGAAGTATTATTAATGATATTAATTAATCTAAAAATATTTTAACATTATTATAAAAAGTAAATTAATATATATTCAGTTTTTATTCACTCACTTCTAATTTCGATGAATTTGTTAGGATTTGATGCATTAGAATCTTGTATTAGCCTCACTTGAAAAATTGTTAATCATTGCTACTGTGGAATCATTTTCTTTTTTATCTGCAAATAAATAAACTTAAACTTACTTTTGAATATATATTATTTGTTGAAACAAATTTCAGTCATAATTAAAATGTTGACTCTTATTTTTTTAAGACAGATAATTTAGCAGATCTGAAACTTCAATATGATGAGCTTAAAGCAATTAAAATGTCTTTGGAGTCTGCTCAAAAATCAAAAGAGGTTTGTAGACTTGCATTATTATTTTTATGTTAAAATTTTCAAATGAATTTCCCTAAATCTAATTTTTTTAAAAATTTGTTAGACAATTATTTTACTTAGCCTGGCTCTGAAGAGTTGGTGGGTGATCAGATAAGGCTATTTAAATGTTAGAAGATGGATGTGAATCAGAGTATGCCAGATCTAATTTGTTTTGCTTCTCCATTACATGATTGAGGATGTCAGTAAGCAGGAAAACCCTAAGTGAAATACATTGCATTTATTACAGCCCTATTATTTATCTGCAAAATGCTCTGAATTTCAAATTTTTCTCCCACTTAGTAAATGTACTCATCTAAGATTGAAGATCAACCATCATTTCATCAGAGTTATGCTAAATCAAATTATTAAACTTAATTAACTTTTTAAAATAAGATTTCCTTTCATTCCTTAGGATCGAATTAGAAAACTGGAGGTAGAAATCAATCAGAGGTAATTTTGTCCGAAATATATTTTTAATTGTTGAAACCAATTTTTCAAATCAATTTATCTCTATATATATTGCTTTTAATGGCTCTTATTTATGTTGTTATGGAAATATATATATATATATATAATATGAGTATTTATATATTCTGTTTATTGTATAGTTTTCCAATAGATTTTTTAAATATAATTTCTCCTCATAAATACATGCTCATTTTAGGCCAGAAGCTGATGATGTGACTCTCCTGCAGAAAGAATTGGTATCAGTTCAAAAAATGATGAATGAATTAACTTTGCAGAGAGAAAATGAGAAAGATACTTTACAAAAGCAGTGTAATTCAGTACAAGAAATGTGCTTAAAGTAATGTTATTAGATTTGAATTTTTTTCTCTCTATGAAAAATTGTAAATTCATCTTTTTCACCCAATGTGCTTGCTTTTTTATTTATTATTTATGCAAAAATATCTTCTTAAAGATTTTGCATTCACTCCTTATAAATGATTAAATGAAAAAAACTAAAAATATTATTTTAAATTATTCAGTTCTTTTTACAATTATTCAGTTAAATTTATTCTTGATTTTTGAATTCGTAGATATCAATTCAACTTGTAAGATTATTATTTGTAAGATATAAATTACTTAGCGGTGTAAGTATATCTTCCTGTGATTATATATACATATATTAATATTCGTGAATGCATTTCACCTATTTAAAACTAGAATTTATTATCTAAAGTTTGTATTTCTTAATATAAAATGCTGTGCTATGATAAAAAAAATTATGTATTATAAATATTTTACTTTTTTTTAATCAAAAATTAAAATTGGCATACTTTAAATAAGTTTCTTGCAAAGTCTATTTTATTTATTTTTTAATTATTAATTACATATTGTCCATTTCTCAAATAGTAAAAATATTTTGTTTTTAACTTTGAGTTTATTTTTGCTTTTAAATAAATTAAAAGAAAGAAAGAAAGTACAATGGATCAAAGTCATTCAGTGTTTTAGAGTTTCTAAAAGTAAAAAAAAAAAAAAAAAAAAAAAAAAATACTTTTGAAGATTGAATCAAATAGCAATAAAAATTAATTTACTTCAAAAATTTGAAGTAAGAATTTAGGTTTTTGACATTATAAATAAATAGATGTACATTTTCCCAAAACTTTGCATGCAATTAAAAAATCTATTTTATAAGGATGATGAACATCTTTGCTATTTTGAAAAACAATAATAAATATATATATATATATA
Organism: Argiope aurantia; assembly: GCA_026543865.1. Lineage (NCBI taxonomy): Eukaryota > Metazoa > Arthropoda > Arachnida > Araneae > Araneidae > Argiope > Argiope aurantia. The sequence continues at coordinate 176,705 of JAPMOR010045044.1, read as the reverse complement.
TATAAAAGAAAATATGTTTAAAATATATTTGTTTCATGAGTAATACTAGTCATTTACTATAAAATTATAAGTTCTCTAAATTTTTTGCAATTGAAACAATGAAGTTGTCAAAAAATAAATCTTCCACTTGACATTATTTATCTTTTAGCTAATAAATTATTTTCTACTCTACTAAAGTACCTTACTTTTTTTGCTAGAGATTAAAGAATTGTGAATTTATTTTTGTGTACACCAAACTTACCTTCTTACCATTTACACCATTTAATAATTTGAAGAATTTCTCTAGAATTTATTAATATTAAATTCTGATGTCATTTAATTGATAAAATGCTTTTATTTTTCAGATTACAAGATGAAAAAATGGAACTACAAAAGATATTGAAGACATATCCTTCAAAAGAAGAAATTCAAAGGTTAAAAAAATTCTTTAATATTTAAATTTTTATTTTTTTATTTTTAGAAAATGTCAATTTTAAATAGAAATAATAGCATACTTATATTATTTTTGAGTTAACATATATAAATATATCTATAGTCTCAAAGAAAAAGTTTCTACAATGACAAAAGCTACATCTGAGTTACAAAAGGAGCTTGATAAGAAAGAAAGTGAGAAAAGGAAACTGCAGTCTGATTTAGAAAAGGTATTTCATCATTAAAAATTTTTTTCAATTATGTATGTGTGTGCGTGTGTGTGTGTTACAGATATTTATTCTTGAATTTAAAAAAAAAAATTTTTTTTAATTGGAAAAACTCAATTTTTCTTTCTTTTATTTTTACTTGAAGAACATTCCAAAATATGTAAAATTGTTGATTAAATGTAATTTAGTCAGAGGTAAGGGGTTCTTACTGCATCGCGAGTTTCTTGTTTATCAACAAATGAATTAATAATTGACAGGACTTCAATAAAGTTTTTTGTCATTGCTAATTTCTATTATTTTTTACTTTTGTTTATTCTATAAAATATTGAGTTTGTTTTAGTCAGTTTTATCCTCTATGTTTCTATGTTTATTATAGAATGTTAATAATTTAGGTTATCAATTTTTTCCCTTGTTTTAAAAAATAGTATATTGAGTTTTTTAGAATTCTACAATTTAAATTTATTTGCATGCTATTTTGAATTGTCATTTATATTCTCAATTTAAATTAGCCTCTCTTAAGCAAAAATTATTGATTGCTTAATCTACAAATATTTTTAGTGTTATTATAGTTGTGAAAGATTAATTTTAAAACAGACTGTAGTTAATAAATAAAATTATTGTGATTATAAAAATTTAAATACATTTATTTTGGAATTTTTAGGTTCAATATGAAGGTATATATGAAATTATAATCTTTTTCCATTTAAAAATTCTTTTTCTTGTTTCAGTATGCAAATTATCAAGAAATCAAATTGATGCTGTCAGAAAAAAGTAATGCCTTAGAGGAAATTCAAAGGCTTTCTGATGAAAAGTATGTTTAAACTAAAATTATGTATTGTTCAGAAATAAAGTTAAAGTAATAATCTTAATCTCTTTTTAATAATCTTAATTATAATATCTTCCCCTCTCCCCTTTAGAGATGCTTTGATAGCAAAGCTGAAGCAAGAATTGGAAACAAATAAAATCAATATGGAAGAGATGAAAGTAGATAGGGAGAAACTTTTCTCAAAGGTAATCTATTGAATAACACATTAATGTTTTCTATTACTTTGAATTTTGAATATTTAAGCGAAATTTCATATAATATGTTAAACTTTTTTCATTACTATGCTGTTAAATTGTTAATGAAAGTATTTAAATTACTTCATGTACTTAATTAATGCATTTTTTCACATTTACGAAACAAACGAACAGTTAATCCATATAGTAATAGTCCATAATTTAAAAAAAAAAATCCATATAGTAATTTTTCCTTGAAAAATAAAGGAAAAAAAATTTACACTCACTTCAAATGCAGTATAATTTCTATGTTATAATAAAAATATTAGTTTTTTTTTCCATCATTATTTTTTAAGTTTTAAAATTATTACTGCTTATATTATTTTGCAAATCATAAAACAGCTTAAATATTTAATTTTTAATATTTAATCCTTTTCAAGTGTGATCCATAGATGTGAGAATAAGTGACTTTGTAGGTACAATGGATAAAAAGCTGTGCACATTAATTTCCATCCTTTAGATATAAACATTCCAACTAAAATACACATCCAACTCTCATATTTCACAAGAATCAATGAAAATGAAGTTAATAACTTGATATAATCACACACATAAATAATTGTATTCTTAGATACATTATTAATTTTAACTACTGTGATAAATAAAAAATCACAAAGTCTCATTTCATAAAACCTTAGATTTTTGAGTGAATATTTACCAGTCTAATCAAAATGAAGTTCATTAACCAAATGCATATCTTAAGCTTCTAATTCAGATACAGAATTGATTTGGAATAAGATTTTACTGGCATTATGTATTCAAGAAGCTTGCCATTATTTAATTCAAAAGTTGCAATGAATTTGGATGATTCATGAAAGATGTTTTTGAACTAACAAATAGTTAACAGGGTTTTAATGTAGGATTTTTTTTTCTTTGTTCCAATATGCTCTTGATATTAATTGTTTTCTTTTGAACTTTAAGAATTTAGTACTTGTATTTCAAAAGAAATATATTTTCACAAACAATAATTACTTTAATAATCTTGTTTTGTAGATTGAGGAAGGAGAAGGTGCTAGTGCTGCTATGTTGCAGTTGCGTGAAGAAAATGTAAACATTTCTCTTATCAGTTTTGAATATGCTTATTTGTAATGAAAACCTAGATTGATTGATTTAATGCTATAGTAAAAGTAAATTTAATGTATAATATTGTAACATATTATATTCTTAAATTTATTATATTTTTGTATAATAATATTTAGTTACTAAAGTTTAATATCTATTGTGTTGCAGTGAAATTCAAATCATCTTGAGTGAACAATATTTTGAACGTATTGGATCTCAAGATGGTTTTACTAAGTATTTCTAATAGAAGATTTTTTTAAATATAAGACACAGAGGCTTATACTAGCACTGAGAATAATTATTCTCCCAAAATAACTAATTAATCTTTGGAGGAGGGGACAGGCTTAGAAATTGCAAAGAGAATTCTACAGTATTTTTTTGACCAAACAATCTATTCTGTAAAAATAAAATATAACGTGACAAATGATCTGAATTAATTTTTTTTTATATTATAAAAGGTTATGTTCTCCCAGCTGATGTTATTCCAGAGCGTCTCCTTTTTCAGGTTCAGCTCTTTACTAAGCAGAATATTCAGTTAATTTTAATTATTTGTTATTTTTTATTATTTGTTTAATTATTTATTTTTTTCTGCTATGTATTATACTGAAATGTTACTATGCGTTGCAAAAGTAATCCCAAATTCATTATTCATATATATTTAATATTTTTAACTTTAAATATGGCATATTTTGGCTAAAAATGGATTTTGCTTCATAATATTATTAAATCAAAATCATTATTTCTACATATTTAGATGAAATAATAAACATATGCCATTTCTTATGTAATCACCTCCTAGGTCTAAATTTTGATTCAGATAATTAAACTGTAAAGTTAAGGGATAAATTTCCATTTTTCAAATCTCTACTTATTGCAACATTACCTGTAATAATAATAATAGTTATTGCATCCTAAGATTCAACGTCTCCATATATATGAAGCTTTGTTCTAATCAAGTATTTTGTGTGGTTATTAAACTCCCAATTTGTCTGATTAAAACAAAAATAAAGCAATACTTTACACTTTTATTATTCCTTTGATTTTTTAAAAAAATCTTGGTTTGATGTTATTCAGTAATCCAAATATATTGATTGATGCATAATTGTTTGTTCTTGTGTTAAAAGAAATAAAACAAAACCAAGCAATTATATTCAAATATGTGTTGAATTAGAATTTGTTTGCTTATTTTAAGTATTTGATTGATGAAGTATTCTTTTCTTTTCTTTAAGACTCGTCTTAAAGATCAGATTTTGATGCTGCAACAAATGCAAGGTCAGTCAGCAAATGAAACTGAAACTAAAATGGAAGACCTACGGGCATCATTGAAAAAAGTAATTTTTATGCATCTCCTCATTTTTTTTTGTGTGTGTTTAATTTACTAATAAATATATAGCATCTATATTTCTTTAATAACCAAAAATGCCTTTTTCCTGACCTGTGTGTAATGTTCTGCTCTGCTTGCTACTCACCACATTTAATATGTCTTCTTTCGTGGACTAAATAGAATTATGAGTCAAGTAACTAGTTAAAGTTGAATAAGTTCTTAATTTTTCATTTTAAAGAATAAAAGGATTGTCTAAATTCAAACAATATGAAATCCATCAATCAATCTACCCTATCTTTATAATTGGTATCAACTTGTATTTGTTCTTTCCAAGCATTTCTCTCCAATTTATTAAAATGAACCGTATTTTATTGTTGATTATTCTTTATTTTTCAAAAGTAAAGGAAAGATCTTGAAGGCCAATGAATTTGTGTAAAATTGATTGAAACCTTTTCTAAAATATTTTAGATATTTCTGCTAGATTTTGAAAAGGATTTTTATGATCCTTCAGTCTTAATGATATGAATGGTACTAACCTATTAAATTAAGCAGAATATTTAACTGAGATCATTGTAAAAGTGCTTGTATATCTAATAAGCAATCTTCACATCAAAGATATATATACTTTGATTCATGCAAGATATCCTTTGTAGGCCCATGAGATTGCTGGAAGTCTAAAGATCGCCCAAAAGTTACATCACTGTAACTGAATGATTAAAAATGTATTTGAATGATTAAAAACTGTTGTAAATTTGTGCTTCACTCTTGATTGCTAAGCAAAGCGCTTTTCATTTAGTCAGGAATTGTTGAATCTTTCAAATGCAGATTAGAGCTTTCTAAAATCTGTCATAAAAACGAAAGAAAAAGAATGAAAGATTATTGATAGGACATTAAAATAGACTTTGTAATCATAGCAATTTTTAGGAACATCATCACCAAAACAAAAAATATAAGTCTCTTGAATTTAGAAATGATGTAAATCACTTTTTTTTTTCCTTCTTATTGATAAAGAATTGTTAATATGAGTTCATCAAGTCAGACCAGAGAATCAACACTTGCTTTTAATTGAATGTTATGAGATGGTTAAAAGAGCATGATGCCTGTATTACTTTAAAGAAATAAGATTTTGATACATAGTATTCATGATGTATTGCATATTAGTCACTTGTCTGTCAAATCTTGGTTGAGAAATAGGTATTTGAGATTTTGTGGCCTCTCTACTTTCCACATTTGACTGCAGATTTTTATTTGTTTTCAAGGTTGAAATCCAAGAAAATGATTTTCTCTAATCCTGAAAAGTCAACAATTTAAGAAAATTGTTAAAAGCAGATAAAATTTGTTTTGAGTCTTGACGCAAACCCACAAAAGAATTTCTGGAGGTATTTCAGCTATTGAAGGCACATATCTAAAAGTTTAAAAATTGTTGAAGAATAGCTTTTTAAAAGAAACAAGTCTTATTAAAAATACTCTTATCAGATAGTCTTATTTAAAAAAAAATTATCTTCTGACAATTTACTTACTATATTATGGAAATCTAGTTTTGTTTCGATATTTTACATATAAATGTTAATCAATATGCTTGTTTTGTATTATTTTTATTTATTTATGTGAATGTGTTATTCATCTTTTTATTAAATTGTACAAGTTACATTCTTGAATCTTTTAAGGTATTTAAAAAAAAGGATTAATCTTTTGTAAATTCATGAAAAGTTTTGCTGAGATTTGTTTTGTAGTTGAATATTTTATTACTATGTCTTAGACTAATTCAGCTTTGGAAATTTCGACTGAGAAATGTGTAGACCTTGAAAGAAGTTTAGCTCAATTGCAAAATGAGCTTCAAGAAGAACAAAACAAGAAAAATGCTTTAATAGAAGAACTCAATAAAGAGGTAATGAAACTTATTTCTTTTTCATTGGTCAATGTTTTGAAGGACTTAAGTTTCCACAGTTTAATAAAAATGATCGGCAAATTCTTTGTTACTTGTTCTTTTTCTGTTCTTGTTTAGTCTTATATATATATAGATCATAGTTAATTTATAGCTTTTCCTCCTTTTTTTTCAGATTTCTTCTTTACAAAATAAGATTTCTACAGATTTGTCTCATATTAATGATTTAAAACAAGAAATTGAAAATGAGAAAAAATTACTGGAAGATAAAAATCAACAAATAGAAAATTTGAGAACTCAATTGACTGAGGTAAGTATTTATATTTAATAACCATTACTGTTGTTGCAGCCATTTATATAATTTTTCATTTCAACAATTTTCTCCAAATAAGATGGATTTATATTGAAACCGGCTAGTAAATTATTAGTCTGTATATCATTTTAACATAACATTTTTAACAAAAAGTATGTGATATTAAGCTTAAAGTTATGATACAGCATATGGATATGTGCTTCTTTTTGTAATTGTAACTTTTAAATTTACTTTAAATTTTCGTATGAAAATGATATTGAAATAATAAGAAATGAATTATAATTTATATTAGCTATCGTTTTTGTAGAATTTTATGATTTTTTATTAACATTTTTATAGTAATTTTATATAATTTAATAAAATATTTCTTATGATCTATCAGAATTCATATTTTTATATTTTATGAATTGCATTGCTTTAATGTTTGTTAGCATTTATATTATTATTCAAAATGTTTATCTTCTTTTTATGTGTTTGACTTATTACTTGTTGCAACAACTGAAATTGCAATCATTTTATTATTGTGTAGAATTAAATATCTCTTGATGTATATGACTTTTCCCTTCTTCCTTTGTTGTTTTCACTTCTTATGAGATATTGTTCCAGAAAATTCGTTCTTTAAGATATTTTTAATCAATTTTATATAATTATTCATAACATAAATTTTAATTAAAATTTTACAAAATTTTCTAATTTGCTCTAATTGAAAATTTTTCTGTAGTTATTTTTATGCATTAAAAATTCTTAAAATTTTAAAAATTGGTAAATTTATAAATGTATGTGTTGAATTTCAAAATTAAATCTTGTCTTCAAAATTGTTCTTATAATTTTTCTCAGGATAGAATTATAGAGATTAAGCTGATGCATTGTTAAAAAAATTATTTGAATCAGTCTTCACCTCTAAATTAACATCTGAATTTAAATGTTGTTTAAAAAGGAATTATGTGTTTTGCAATTTTTTTTCTTCTTCCAAACCATTTTATCAAAAAAATACTTTAATAAAGGGGAAAAAATTAAGCATTGCCATCCTTGAACTGTAATTTGTTCTTGTTTGTACCTTACCAAATTTCTTAACCTTTGTATTATACCCTCCACATCTCAAAGACATTCAGTGGATAATTTTTTGATACTAGGTTTAATTTCAGAAAAAAACAAGCAAATTTTATGTTCCTGATATAACTTCCCCACAAAATTTACTGAATCGTCAAGTAAGTTAGTTTTCGCTTAGAACCCAGAAATTAATTACTTATTTGCTAGGTATCTCCATTTTTTAAACATCTAATAATGCAATTCTTACTTCAGAATTCTTTACTTTTAATTTTTTTCTGATAAATAAGATTTAATTTCAGTTATTATGATAAAATTTTGTTTACTCATTTTGTAACACTTTGCTATTTTACTTGTTTATAATACTAGTAGTTTAAGAATGTAATACATCTCATTTATTAAAAAGTTTTTATTTTTTTATTTTGTTGAAATGGATTTTCATCTTTTTTTATCATTATTTTTTACTCTTCTTAATTGTTGTGGGAGGCAGTTTAAATCAAAGCTATAAAAACAGGAACCATATACTGATTTTACTAATGATGCAGTATTTACATCATAATAATTTTTTTTTTTTTTTTTTTTTTATTTTAATTAATATGAAAAAGTTCTTCTTGTGGAAAGTATATTATTTTACACAGTCATCCATTTAAGTTTTGCTGAAATTCAGAGGCAAATTTTAAAATATTGTTATATCTATTGTTTATCATGAGAATTACTCATATTCATAGATAGTAATTTATTTTGTATTGTTGACTATTTGGGCTAATTTCATATATTTCAATTTTCTATAAAATTTCTCAAATCTGAGTGGACTGGTTCATTAAGAATAACATTAAATTTCTTTCCTTTCATCTTCTGTAGAAAATTGAGTCAATTCATTATTTTATAACTGTAGATGAGTAGTATATGATGAACAATATTATTTTTTGTTGTTTTAGATTTGCCTGTATTTATGAGGCAAAAGTTTTCAACAATCAAAAACTTATCTTCAGGTCAAATATCCTAATTAATATAGGTGCTTAGTTAGTAAATCAGTGTTGTACTTAATTGTGTTGTATTAAATAATTATTAAGCACTTGTTTTTTAATGTAGTATAACGGTTTCTTCTTAATTATATATAATACTAAATTGCTTATTTAATTATTTCTTCAGCAAAAGCAATCCCATGAAAAAAATATGGACTATCTTACTATTGAAAAGCAAAATCTAGAAAAAAGGTTGGCTGAACTTGGCAAAACTTTACCTCAAGTACAAGCTGATCTTCTAGCAAAAGAAAATAAACTTGCAGAAACTGACAAAAAGTTGCTTCAAGCTGAAGAAAATTTGCATATTTTACAACAACAGAAGAATAATAAAGAAACAGAATTCAGCCAGATGAAGCAACTTTATGAGGTATTTTTGAATTTCTAAAAATTTTTAATTCGTAAACAAACTGTTGCTCTTTATAAATATTAGTTATGTCTTATCATAATTTCAGTGTTCAACTTTTTTATTTACTTATAAAATAGGTCTTATTTTTGTATAAAATTAGCAGTGATTTCAGAAGATGGTGCTTGATTCAATCAATAAATTAAATATACTTATAGAAAACTAAAACTTATTTCTTAGTCATTGCATATACTATTGCATTATGCTTTTTTTTTAAATTATTTTTCAGATACTTTTTTATTTACACTGTGTTTGTTAGTTAACTTTATTTGTTTCTGGAATTTTACAGCAATTTTTTTAGGAGTGGCAGTTATTAAATGATGATGAAAGGAATGTTTTTGTAAATAAACAGAATAAATTACACAGTTAAGATAAGGCTAATAATAGAACTGCACATGTAATGAAATACTGTTTGTAAAGAAATATTATTAAAATGTGTATTCTTTAAACTGTATTGCTGAATTATTTCCTTGGTTGGTGAAAGAAAATATAAATCTGTATTTCTTAAATACTTTTATAATTAAATAAGTATTATAAAAATTACTACATTTGTCAATTATATAGCCTTATAAGTCATACAAAGAGGTTTCATTTAACACATTATCTGGCATTTGCAAGGTATTTGTTTTTATTAAACTTAAAAATGGATAGATTTAATTTAAGTTTGTAGTTAATGAACATTATTAAAGCAGATGCTGAAATTTGCAGGATACTGAGGTTCTTAATTAATATTATCTTTTTATAAAGAAAAAGTGCTGCAGAACTGTTAAGCTTTGCATGCTAATGGAAATTTCCATCATAATATTTAGTGATCAAAAAATTGTACTCAAAACAGATGTACTGTAAATTGGTTGTTGCTAGCAACTTTTTTTGTGATTATTGTGTAATAAGGAATGTGGTTGTCAAAAAAAATGTCACAATCATTATAGCAGGTTTGTTGTGGTTAGAAGAAACGTGATTTCTTGAATATTTTTTATAATTAATTTGAGTTTTTTTTTTTTTTTTTGCTAATATAAGTGATAATGAGTGGAGAAATTTAGGAGAGAGGGACACTAAAGATTGTGTATTTATCATAACATGTAAATTTGCATGATAATGGATATTTCTATCATGCTGTTTTTTAATCATTCTATATTGTATATTTATACTAGGAAATTTTTAAACATTATCTAGAGCATGAATTATACCACCCTGATTTATTTCACACACAAAAAAAAGAAAAAATCATATAAAGAAAGGTTAAATTTAATTACTGATTATGTAATTATTTTAAGAAATTGTTATTCATGCTTATGTTATAAGAAATTATAAATTGCATTAATTGTTGCAAATAGACTTTTCACTGCTCTAACAAAATTTAACTATACAAAACTTATATTATATATCATATTTAGGTAACATTTATTAAAGGCAGAACAAAATTTCAGAATGTAATTATTAAAAATCATATATTATATTTTAATAAGGTGGTTACTTGTTATTTTATAGACATACGTTTTTATGTCTTTAAATTTAATCTGTTAAGGTTTATACTTTATCTTTGTAAAAATGCTTGTTTCCATTGTTTTTTTTCCAGTGTACTTTGCAAAATGAGCTTGAGAACATTGTGATAACAAATAGAACCCACTAATATTTTTATACTATTTTTGTTTACATCTTGATAATTAAGGCTGCAGTGGTATGGTGGTAACGTCTTGGCTTCGGAATTGGAGGGTTTCAGGTTCGAGGCCTATACACATTAAATCCGTCAGGGCCAAACGTCCTTCCGCTGGTTTGGTGTTGAAGTTTGGGGGTGGGGGGGAGCTCAGGTATCATCCTCGTCAGCTGACTGCAGTTCAGAATTACCAGGTCTGTCCTAAAATAGCCCTAGTTTTGCTTTAAAACAGGACTTGAATATAACTAAACTTTAAAAAACTTGAAAGTTTGATTGTTATTCTTTGTTTTCCTTCTTTGGTATAGTTGAGGTTACAGAAGTGAATTTGCATTTTTTCCCCCTTATTCAGTATATTAAATAAAAAACAAAATGCAACTTAACATGTTTGGAAGAATTTGCTTATTTTATATAAAAAATTTTATCTGTATAATTTCAACTGCTATCACATTATTGCCTTATTAATCAAAATTTCTATTTTAAAGGACACAAAAACTAAATTGGAAGAATTGGAAAAAACTGTAGGAGATTTTGAAGCAACGAAAATTGAATTTTGTGATAAAATATCATCTTTAAATGAAGATTTATTAAAAAATCAAATGAAAGAATCTAATTTTATTGCGACTATTGAAAAAATGCATAAAGTAAGTTAACAGATTTTTCTTGTATTTGTAGAGTATTATTTAGATTAAGTTTGATAAAAATAATCAATTATTTCTTTGTTGTTTCCCTTAATAAATAAAAAAGCTACCAATAGTTGTTATCTTAAATAAACTGGTTCTATAAATTCTTAATTGAAATAAATTAACAACATTTGGCACAATGAAATAATGCAATTAAAATTATGTTTTTATTAGAAATTATAATATTATAAACAAACAAGGAAAAAAAATCTATTTCTTTTTATAGGATCAGTCTCACTTGCTTGAAAAGTGTTCATCCCTTGAGGAAGAAAATAAGGGTCTGCGGTCTTCCATTACTACTCTGCAAAATGAAAAGGTAAAATCTATAAATTTTTGTGCAAAACTAAAACTATATATGTTTCTTTCTTTTGTGATAATTTTGATCTCATTCCATTTCATCGTACTCCAAAACCAAAGCTTACACTATCACCTACTGGTTTTAGAATATTAAAACAGATAAACAAGCAAAATTTATTAAATTTGCTATAGATCACATGATCATATTTTCACAGTCAAGATATCAGTAAAATGTCTTTACATAAACAAAGGTAGTATTTTTTTTATATTTAATATTTTATACATCATAAATACAAAACAATTTTAGAAAAAAAACAAAAACAGATATAACTTTAACATAAGCAAATTACTGTTTTACAAGAACATGTACAAGGTTGTAAAAAAAGATAAATACCATGCATATTGCAGTACCAAATTTCTACGAGATTTTATAATAAACGAGGAAGGATTAGCATTAATAAGTGATCTTTTCAACATTTTCTCATCATAATATCACTCTGAGTGCAGTTTCAATAAAAGTGTCAGTCAAACTTGGCCCTTATAGATGCTAAAACCCCATAAGTGTTCAATAATAGAATAATAAGTGGACAAATGAATAAACAGAAAAAAAAAGATGCTAGGAGCTATTGTGATGCCATCAGTCAACAAGTGCATGTTTAGAAATTTCAAAGATTTTTGAAAAGTATTTTAAAGCAAGCTGATTGAGTACTAATGCCTTACACTTAAGCTTATTTTTTGCAAATAAATTTCTTTGTCGCTCTCATGAAGGGAGCAAAAATAAAGTTATTTATATGGCAACAACAAAAGTGGTCAGCATTGCTAAAGCCATCACAAGTATCACTAAATCTATTAAGAATTTTTAAATGAAATAGATTTATATAGGCAGGGTTCAGACTTGCACTTAAAATAAATTCTCCATTTTTGTTTAACAAATTGAGTCAGCTGCAGATATAAAATCCTTTACATGACTTCCTATATCTGAATCTAGCTACCCCTCCCTATTTTTTTATCAAATGGAATTTACTTAATTACTTTAAATTCATTTTGATCTATTTGCATTTTCATTCCATAGAATTCCTTGTTGAGTGAAATAGAAGAACTCAAAAAAGCACTTGCTGACCTGAATGAAATTTGTGCTTCTCACGAGAAGAAAATTGTAGAGCTGACAGAAGCAAGCCAGAAAGCAAAAGCGCATGCTGATAAAGTAAGAACTGGAATTTCTATTGATATTTTCAGCTGTATTGTGAATTTTCATTTGTCAAATTTTAAGGACATTTTTTTTTAATTAATTCAATGTACGTGTTGTGTACAGGACTGAAAAATGTTTCAAATATAGCTGAAGTTCAAAATATTGTACTTAAAAAATAAAAAAAAATCTTGAAATTTCAGACTTGGAAATACATTCCAGTTATCTCTTTAATAAAACAATGAGCCAAGTCTCACATTTGAGCAATTCTTATGAAAGTATTATATGTTTTGTGTTATGTATGTTAATACGCATTTTGCAGTTTCTGATATTCTAGGGTTTTATGAAACACCATTTCTGTATTAAATTATTTTGTGCATCTGACTGAAATTGCACTAATTAGCAAAAAAGAACACAAATGCAGTAATAGGCAATAATTTTTTAAAAATGTTTTGAAACTTAAAAAAGCAAATAATTTGTAATGTTGTAGTGTAATGTTCATTTTTATGTTGTCAAAAATTGCACTTTTTGATTTGCTAATAACATTGTTTGAATACAAATAATTTACATGCATAATACTTTAATATTTTGAACTATTTGAAACTTTTTATGTAACAATCTTTGGTAAACATTTTCATGTGTAAATTAGTATATTATGTTTTTATAAATAGTAAAAAAAAATGAATTGCTTTATATTAGGTAATTAAATTTGTTTCATTTTAATTCTGATAGGTTTCAAAAGATGCCAGTTTAGAGAAAGAAATATACCTAAAAGATAAAGTAAAGCTACAAAAACAACTAGAAAGTCTGGAAAATGACTGTGCTAAGGTGAGGCTGTACTGGTAAGGACTAAAATCTGAAGTGTTTTTGTTGTGGTTTATTTTCTTAATGCTGTAATTGGTAATTTTTTCATTTCCTATTTTGTGATTCTTTTTTAAAAATGAGATTCACAAATGTTTTCTGTTAGTATAAAAATCATTGCAGTATCTTTGTTTCCCCTTGCCATACTATTTTGAACAATTTTTTTTCTTCCGTTAATCAAAATAAATTTATATCTTGTATTCAATCAAAAAGAATGGTTATTCCTTTTTCCCTATATTTCATAACATTTGTGCTTATTTTCATAATTTCACCTTACTAATTACTGCTGCTTGGTTTTAATTATTTATTTATTTTGATTCTTAACCAAACAGTGCAAAGAATTGCATTTGTTCTTTTTGTAGCTTATTTTTATTTAACTAATGTATGCAATTAAAAGCGTTTTCTATGTGTAAAGAATTTTTTATATAATTTCATGTAAATTTATATCTTTGAAAAAATTTTAATAAGTAACTATTACATTTTGTCAGTAACTAATAAATTAATATTTCAGATATAAATTTATATTTGCAATGATATTTCATTTCCGCATTTCATGCTCCAAAATAAACAACAAATTTATTTTTATTTCTTTGCATTATGACAGTACATTAGAATTTAAATGAAGAGAAAGGAACAGTTTGCAATTCTTATTGTATACTACATGTACAATGATTTCATTAAATTTTTCAAATTAGCAAACTTATAAGAAATTTTAATATTTCATTCTAAAATATACATATATATATATATATACTAGCTGACGTGGCAAAGGTTGTTCTGCCATATAAATTATTTTTAGTGAATATTATTATAATTTCTAGTAATAATTATTTCTAGTGAACTTTGTGTAACCTTGGAATGACAATGGGCCGGTGACATTAACCAACAACAGCCGTAGATAGAAGCACTCAATCTGCCTTGTATTGACTGTATATACTCGGCCCAAAGTGTTTGATTTGAATAGGTGTGCCATGGTTGCGGGGCATCCATTTTTTTGTTTGTTTGATTTTATGTAAAATAGCGTGGTACTTCGGAATAGAGTAGTGTTCGTGCAAAGGCACCGAAAGTATCCACACGATTACACAATTCGAAAAATTCGGTTAGTTTGGTGGATTTATGGCACACTCAATTACTGTCTCGGTGGTGAAATATACGCGCTGGCCGTTTTCAAGATTGCTTCATTGCTGCTTGCTAGACAGCTTCATTGAAACTGATGTACCAACCAATTTAGTAGCGCATTATTTGGTTGTCATTCAATCGAGGAGCATTCACATCAGTATTTTGAATTGGAACCACAGCCATATCGCTGCTTTTATTCATATACTTGCAAATGTATTTTATACTCTTCACCGAGCTGCAGAACTCAACATTAATATGAACATTGAGTGTTTTGCTCAGCAGAGGCGAATATGGTACCACCCAATGATTGTCAATGTCTGCTTTGTTGTTATTTAGCGTAAATGATTGTCCGCCATTATCAGTCATTCTTCTGTTATATATTGGATGGATATCCGTCGACATTTGTGATCGTGTCGTTGGTCAAAACTTTAGGAAAACGCTTCGTAC
Organism: Argiope aurantia; assembly: GCA_026543865.1. Taxonomy (NCBI): domain Eukaryota; kingdom Metazoa; phylum Arthropoda; class Arachnida; order Araneae; family Araneidae; genus Argiope; species Argiope aurantia. The sequence goes on along the minus strand of JAPMOR010045044.1, from coordinate 161,705 downwards.
ATTTTGCATCTGCCATGCAAGGCGATAAACGATTCAGATTATCGCATGGGTCATGAATCATATTTGTGGTAACAATATCGAACAGTAGTTGATTAGTAGATCTGAAATTTCCGAGGAAATTACACTATCTATTTCTCGGGGCGTATTTTGTCGACTCACCAAATCAAAATGTGTGCATGAGGTAATCCTCGCTTTTGCCATTCAACCGAATACATTTAAAAACGTGTGGGACCGAATACTGTAGTTTTGGAATGAAGCTCATTAAAGACTTCAATTTTTGTTTGAACACACATGCTGTAATGTCATCACGATGTATTGCATTTTGGCCTGGCAATAGCAAAAATGTAATCTCCGCCACTTTGGATTGCATGTAAACTTGATAAATAAACACGGTCGCCCTTACTCGCGCACGAAAGTCATAGTATTCTTGCATATGACGTGGACTGCCTACGTACGATGATGGTAGAATGATAGTTAACCGATATCGGCGTCAATCATGATAGCTCTCGCAAGTAAATGTATTCTTCCGCACGCAACTTCTGTTGATTGTGTCGTAGGAATCGCAGTCTTTCGCTCTCTTTCTTCGCATACATGTCGACCATGAATGGTTGGCACAGCTCACTTCATCGCAGAATGGCGTTGTCTTGACTGCATCGAATTATTATACGATCCATCGAGCACACTTTCTTGTTTGTTTCGACTCCCGTAACAACCTAAATATAATATAATGTAAATATTAATTCAAAATGAGTAATGATGTTCATAATGAATGAATTACCTGTGGCGGGATCTCGTTGTTTATGCAATATCCATCTTGTCCCTTCCAGAAAATTAGCGATTTTTGGAGAGCATTGAACGGTGTGTGTCGGTGATAAACTCCAAATTATTGTTTCTTCTTCGAATCGCGATTTCTCGCGTCGATGTGCGGTCGCCAACCGTGATTCCAGCAATGTCGTCAACAACAGGCGCATTCAATCTACGCACGTGCTCTCCAGCTGGTGTTTTATCAGAATTGATGACAATAGCGTGATTGACGCTTTGCAATTTGTGCATGTATGGTTTTGAAGAATTTCAATAATTTATTGTGCTCATTCAATAGGGCGTCCGGTTCGCCGACGATGCGCTGTCATTAGGCGAATTGAGGTGATTGAAGCTGCAACGTGCATCCACACGATTCATGTCCTCGCCGCCCATGAAGTAGATTTGTAAACATTTATGTGGTTCGTTTGACATTGCCAGCAATGAGCCTACTTTGCGGTACACGTGGCCTTTGATTTTGAACGTTGAATTGAATTGTTGACCATTTGCCGCAGTGTTGTGAACTATTTCTGTTGCTCCGAACGAAGTCATTTGGAAGCATGAATTGAATGTGCGAATGGACTTCAGGTATGATTGAGATGCACGCAATTGCGACATGCTCGCGCACACATTTTCGTAATCTTATTGGATTTGTTCATCTGTTCTTTCTTCTCTATTATTTCGCATGCTTGTTGCATTATGGCGGCTCGAATGGGCCCCCCTTACGTCTTGCTGGCATTGTTCACAGTAATGCACACACACAAATAGACAAAATTTTTGTACTTACTGCTGAAAAACGGTATACCGATATTTGTTCTTTAAGTATTTTACCAACTTTTTTACTATCATAAAACACGTATGTATTTCTTATAAATTAAATTAAATCGTACAAAATTTTGCACGCACTGCGTTGTGATACAAAACAAATGCAGAAATGACGCGACGCTTCTCGTGAATGACTGAATGCATGTGTGGATGAAAGTTCGGCGGACGTAGCGTCATCTGTCATATAATACATAAATCATTTGGTTCTGTTTGAAATACCAAGGACGGGTAAATTATTTGGGAGCAGGGAGAAAATTTGGCTTATAGGTAAAAATGCCAAATAGGAAAAAAAAAAATGAATTCTGGACAGGGCCGCCCTAATTACCTAGCGTTATGACATATACTTAAAGACCTATTCTCATACCTACCAAATACGCATAAAATATTTCATAAAAATCGTTCGAGCCGTTTCGGAGCAGTACGAACACAAACACCGTGACATGAGATTTTTATATATTAGATGTAATGATATCTTTAAATCTAAATTAAATCCTAATCAATTTCCTAATTTTTATCATAATTTAGCCCATATCAATTTAATTCTAAAATGTTCTCTTATTTCCTGATTCAGTTCCAACTTTTTTATTTATTTAATGCTACACAAGCTCTGTAAAACTGCTGAAATCAGCAAGTTTCTACACACTATGTGAAGGGATAAAAATCTATTATTCTATGTAAATTCTTTTAAATGATACCTATAATTCCCTTGCATGTAAAGAAATTCCTATCAGAATCACATGGTATAAAACCACTGGGAAAATATTTTCCCTCTCTTTCACTTTTCTGCTTCTGTATCGCTTGTAAACGGACGTCAGTTTCCCCATCGCTTCTTATACATAAATTATACTTCCTGGGATGGAATGAAGCGAAGTTTTAAAAATTCAAAAGTGTTCTCTCTCTTTGGCTGTGAGACTGCCTCAAATATATATATATATAATATTTATTTTCCTGCTCATTTTGTCTCTTTTTATTCTTAGCAACTATCCCAAAATCAAGAAACAGTTAAATCTTTGGAAAATCAGTTGGAAGAAGCTGAAGAAAAAAATGCTGCATTAAAATTATCTTTGGTATTTATATTAATAATCTATTAACTATATTGATTATATATTTTGTGCTAATGCTGTGATTTATCTGCAACTAACTGATGTAGTTTATTAATTAATTCATTTTTCTTTCAATTATGAAATTACTATTAATACCACATCTGGGTGAAAACAGAATATTTAGTTTTTAAAAGCAGTTTGAGAAGTTTTTACTAGTGGTTTTTTTCTTTAATCTATTTATATAGGATTTGCTAATTTTTTACTCTAGTGAAATATTTATTGCATTTATTCTCTCTAAAATTATAAATTTTAAAAATATGTTGGTGATCAAATATTAATATTTTAACATGGATGATACAACATCAACAAGATTATGCTCTACTTTCTTCTGTGGTGTTATAATCTTAAAATTGCAAATTCATTTTTTTACACAAAACTATAAAATTATCTTTGTATGTAATATATTATTCTTTAATCTAAATCATTAGGAATGGAATTCATTTCTTCAGAAAAGGCAGTCATTACTTTATCTTGAATAATCAAATTCATTTCATTTTCTGCTTATTCAAAGAATTTATTTCCTATCATTTTTGAGTCAACAGTAGTTTCTTGCAGTAGAAATTGCCCAATTTTTATTCCTTTCCAATTCAATAGTATTATCTTCAATTGTATTTATGTTGCATCATATGAATTTCTATAAAGATTGATAGTTATCATAAGTCTACTTTTAAAGTAAAAACTTTTCAGGGGAAAAATATTTAATTAATTCCATATATTACGTTAACACGTTATGCTGTCATAAAAAATGTAAATATTGTAGAAAATGTGTGTGTGTTGCCCCAAAAAAATTAAAAGCATATTTGCATAATTTACTTGTGTTTTTAAAGTGCTATATGTTTTTTCAAAGAAAAAAATTCATTTTCTTTGTGTACCTATATTTTAGATATTCATCTACTATTATATTAAGTTTTAAAAATTCTACATATGCGAGTTAAAGGTTTATGATACCTTGGACTAAGACAGACATTTCGATTGAAAAATACAACAAAAAACTGTAATAGTCTTTTTATGTTTACAATCACTTCTTTCTTTATTTAATCATTTTGAAATTACAGTTTTTGGTTAAATTAATATTTCTTAAATCATGATTGAATCATATTTTTACTATTGACCATTATTCTATAAGATTCTGTTCTCTGATTTGACAGCATTGAAACAGTTGAAATTACTATAGTTCAAAACCTTGTTGATTAAGTTAGAATTCTAGATATTAGCTATATGAATGATAATTTTTCATTGATCCTACAGATGTTAGTTATTTGCAGATAAGTCCTCCCCATAGTGTGTCTGATCTATCTTTGTTATGTTTTCCTTTTTGAGATTTTAACTAATTGTCATAAAAATGCAATTTTTTAAATGTAATATTGCATTTATATATTTCTAATTTTCACCAGAAATTAATATTTAAATATAAATTTGAAAAATCAAAGAATTAATGTCATCTAATGTCAATTAATGTCATAATTTATTGTTACTGATTTTTTATTCTTTCTTTTTTCAAGACAATAGAAATGTACTTGCTTTTGTGAGTGAGTTCATATTTCTTTTAAAATTTAGGCAGATTATGAAAAATTGTTAAAACAAAAGGACTCTGAATGGGAAGAAAAGGAAGCTCACCACACAGCCCGAATAGGTGTTCTTACAGAAAATATCCGAACTTTGAAAGAAGATTTGACTTCAGAACAAAAGAGAAGAGAAAGCTTGGAACAAAAATTGGATGAAATTTCAGGAACAAAATTAGGTATAAATAAAAAATTTAGCTCTTTATTAACTCAGCATTTAAAAATATCAAAACACAGTTTTAATAGTTTTCCACAAATAATAAAAACTGTATTTTTTAAGTTTTCAAAGTTTGCATATTAAAATAAAAAATAATGGCACAAAGAATAATGACCTGTGCTCAATAGCTTTTAGAAATGTACATATTTTTATTGTGTTTCTATAAACACATTTTTTATTGATTTCATGCAAGTGACCTCAAGTCAAACATTATTTTTTAGGAAATATATTAGAATTGTATAGATTCAGTATGGCTCTCTTCTTTAACTATGATTTGTTTTGGATTTTATAAGCACAAAATCATTTGAAATAGAAAGTCTCACATGAAGTTATAAAAAGTTAAATATAATATTGAAGAATTTAATAGTTGTTTTATTGTAGGGTAACTAAATAACAAGCTGATTTTTTTTTTTTTTTGAGGATTGTTTTATACCTGTTGTAGATCTGTTTCAGTTTTTTGTTTGTTTGTTTTTTGTTATCAGCTTGATCAGGTATATCTAGACAAGTCTATAAGACAAATGATATAGAAACTCCTAATAAAGAAAAGTTTGAAAATTTTCATTTGTCATAGTGACCTTGGAGCCCTTAGTTAGTTTCTAAGATATTATTTCCAGTATATATGGGACAAATTGTCTGCTGGAAGTATTTGTGAGGTAATTGATCCACATTTGTTTTCCTTTGAAGGAAAACCTCCTGTAGCCAATTTGGCTGCAATGCCTTAATCCTACATCAGTTTATTAATTTTTGAAAATTACTAGTTGAAGTGCATAGTCAGGATATAACCATAACTTTCTTTTACTGATTTAAACTTCTCAGTTATGCATGACCTTTATCCATAAGACTTGATTTTTTTTATAAATATGTGTAATATAAAATAGCAAAAAAAAAAGTAAGAACTCTATGATATTGGTGAAATGTAAATAAAACAAATAAACTTTTTTTAAATTTTTATTAGTTGCATGAACAAAATAAAAGGCAATAATAATAAAAACTTTAAAAAAACAAATTTTAAAGGAAATAGGATAAACATGGAACTTAATAAACTTTATTATATAGTAATTCTGCCATATTTAGAATTCTACTATTTTTTTATATGTTCATTGTAAATATAAAGAGAGAGAGAGAGAGAGAGAGAGAGAGAGAGCAATACACACACACACACACAGATAACAAAAATACAAAGTGATATATAGATAAAAGAGATAATACAAGTGAAAATATAACAAAAAAAATAAAAGTAAAAAGTGAGTGGGGGAAAAGAATAAAGAAAGTTTGGAATGATTGTAATATATTATAAAATGTGGTTGATGCTGTGATATCAAAGAAGTGTATTATTTGTCCATAGCAGTTTAAAATATCATCTATTTGCATTTTTTTTTTTTTTTTGCTACATCAGAAATGTTATATTATACAAATGAATGGAAATAAGTCATTTCTATGATAGTTCATGTAAAAGATATCTGTTAACATTTTTTTCATCAGCAATTGAATTTTTGACAAATTCTAAAATAAAGTATTTCATTGCAATATTTTTTTGGAATTCAATCCATTTCTCTTCTTTGCAATATTTTATATTATAATTGTGCTATTAAAATAAATTTGTTATTCAATCAGATATTTTCAAATCAAGCTAATTTTAGAAAATTTCCTTTGTCTCTCGTTAACTTTTGTTAGGTTTTTACCAATATATATATATATATATATATATATATATTGCAAGGGGAAAACAAAAGAAAGAAATTGGCTTAATTCATCTTGTGAATCCTATCATCCTTTTTCTACATAATGCTCTTTTTGGTAAATCCCCTTTCTTTCAAAAACAAAAATCTGTTATAGGGAAATAATTTAAATCTTCATTTATTTTATTTTTATATTCTCTTTCTTAATTAGTAATTATTTTGCCATAATTATTTTTTAATTAATTAGCCATCATTTCAAAATGGTCATGGATTAATATATATTGAATCATTATTTCTTTGATGTATAAAAAATATTGTCAAATTTCCTGCAAGACTTTTTCATAGCAACAGCATTGCCTTCAAGGAATCATATCATCAATAACATAACATATAAAAATGTGGTTGAATATTTTCTCCCTTAATTTTAAGTTTTTGGAAAAAATGTTTTAAAAGTATATGTAGTTAATGAGTTATGTTAAAAAAGGACAACTCATAAATCCATTTATTCATTATATTCTATATTCACTGCATTCTTCTTTATTTATCACATTTTATAAGTGATTTTTATTTGCTAATTCTAAAAATAATTTTTGTATTTTATTTTATTTTATTTTATTTATTTATTTGTAGAATTGGAAGCAAAGCTTGAGAATGCCCTTGAAGAAAGAAATGGCTTACTTGAAAGGTTGGTTTCTTTCAAAATGATATATACTTTATTGATTGTCATTGTTTGTGACAGAGATATACGTAAGACTAAGCTGTTAGAATTACAAATAAACACAAAATATTAAATTTAGATGAAAAAGCAAACACTAAATAATTTTAAATTTGTCAAAAATCTAACTTATTTTAAATTTATCTATGCTAATGTGTTTCATTAAAAAAAAAATGCTTTTAAAAACTGATTTGAAACAGTAAGTAGTTACGAAAATAAATGGAAATGACATTTAAAGATGATTTTAATTAGAATTAGTATTTTTTTTTTCTTGTAGTATGAGTTTTTTCCCCCTGACTTATTACAAGAAAATACTTCCTTGCAATTTTATCAATAAAAAAATTATTCTCAACAGATATTGGATTAAAATGTAAAATGTTACTCTGACATAAAATAGGATTACACTTGGTCAAGTTAATTTGATTATATGGATTTTTTGTGTGTGCAAGTGTAATTTTTCAATTAATGCAAATTTTTATTTTAAAAAGTATTTTTCTTGGAAAAGAAAAAAAAAAAAAGATGTTTTGTTAAAATATAAAGTTTAATTTTTATTTTGGTTGATTTCCATTTACAGATGCATATTTATCAGTATTAAGATAAAAATTATATTTATTAAATATTATTGAACAGTCTTATTTGTTTGTCAGGTTATTTAACTTGCTGTAAAAGAAATTAATTATTTGTAAAATATGTAACTAAATATGATTTTATATTTTGGTAGGTGTCTAAAAAGTGAAACTGAATGTGAAAGACTTCAGAAGACTACTGCTGATTTGAGAAGGAAATATGATGATTGTGTGGCTGCTTTACAAGAATTAGGCCGGGAAAACCAAACATTACAAGTACTAAAAAAATATTTCTATTAAAAGCTATTGTTAAAGCATTTTGTTTTTTGCATGTATTTTAAGAAATATTTTAAAATTCTATTCATAAAAGAAAATTAAAAAATTTTTAGGTTATTTTGCAGCTGCTGGTTTCAAAAATAATATCAATCAATCAATCTAGTTTTAAAAATAATGAGTATTCTCAATGTTTCAATAATGTTTGTAACCATTTATATATACTAATTTTAATTTATAAATTTTTATTACCCTATTTTGTTCACTTTATTATTTTATTTATTAATTGAATGTTACAACATCAATTTTGTACATCAAATATAAATGGCTACTTGGGTCAAATTTAGATCAGTCTTTGGCACCAATCAAAAATTTTGCAAAGTTGCAACTGTACATAGTATTTACGACAGTGAGGAGAAAAATGGTGTCCAGTGTCTCTCTCCAATTTGGTATGGTGAAGGCGAGTCAATTATCATGAGTGTTGTTAATTTTGTCTTGTGAATGTGAAAAGTTTCAATCATTATAAGAAAAGTAGATGGAAGTACCTTGCTTTGTAATCAGTAAAACATTGAAGATCATACTTTGTATCATACATTGAAGATACACATCTTTATTGACTTTGAAACAAGTTAATCTTATTATCATGAAAGCAAAATGCAGTGTATTAAATTTCAAAACAAATAAGCTTTTTAATTGATTTGGTGCCATTGATGATAACTATTTTTTCTAGCATAAAGATTTTAAGTAGATTTGCATCTTATTAATTGAACTTATGTCAGTGTTACAAATTTTCATATGTCTAAATTAATGAAACAAAA
>JAPMOR010045044.1:114237-152749 GCA_026543865.1 Argiope aurantia | reverse complement strand
ATATATATATATATATATATATATATATATATATATGTTTGTATTTTAAAAAGTAATTTTTCTTGCAGGTTGAGAACATGAAGCACACTACTCGTAAATGGGCTGATGATGAAACTGTTACACATTGTACTGCATGTGGCAAGCATTTTACTGTCACTATTAGAAAAGTACGAAATTTATTTTGAAAAGATTAAAGATGTGTTCTTAGCATATTAAGTCTTTAAAAAATTATTTTTTACTATTTCTTTTAAAGCTCAATGATTTTGTCACATGCCTTTCTAACTAATATACAAAAAATGTGTCATGATATATTCCAGTTAAATTCAGAATTAAAATACAGGTTTAAAAAAAAGAAAGAAAATCTACTAATCTTTTTAAACATTGAGTCCCAAGCTTAAATAAAATTATGTACATTAACTTTGATAGAAGATGTTTCTGTGTGAAACAATTTGCATTTAAGTATTGCAAAAATAATTTTTAAAAATTAATTAAAATTTTCAAAGTAAGTATATATTAACTAAATTTCTTTTTGTTTATTATAAATTAATATTTCATTACTTAACTTTTTTTTCTATTTATGTGAATTTAATCTCATAAAAATGTATTTTTCATAGATAGTATCACAAAGTATTATTGTAGATAAAATGAAGTCATAGATGGTGGGGGGTCAAAATGCCTTTTATTAGATGCTGCACTGGAAAATTCAGTCAGTGAATTAGATTTCTTAAAGATATGCAGATCTTTAAAAATCTTCCACAGATTATCTTTATTAAATTTATTTTTCTTTCATTTTTTGTTTATCATTCAATTTGTGATCTAGATTCTCAAATGCTTCTATATAACTTATTTTTAATTCACATTTACTGATGATAGTTTTAATATACATTGATTTGTGAAAAATGCTCTGTTTAAACTGCTGTCTTAATTTATGTATAATAAAACTGAATGCAATTAATAAAAAGAATATTTAAAAAAATTTTGAATAGTTTATAGGAAAATTACAATTTGCTCTTGCATAGGAACTAATTAATATCATGAAATTATGACTCTGTAATACCATAGTACATAGATCTGTCAATGAATTTTAACTATTAGTAATTTACATAATATGACATAATGCATTTTTCAACAATGCCAATGAGCCTTGAATAGATTGCAACATAACTCTGAAGGGAAACATATAGAACCATTTAGTTGCTCAAAGAGTCAGAAATGGATCATAAGTACCTATCCTATCAATTAATAAATGTCATTATATATTTAACGACATATAGTGTCAACATTCTAGTTACATTATCTTTCCTATTTTTTATAATTAAATATTTTTTAGCCACTTAAAAACTCAACTCAAAATAAAATAAAAAAGACATATCAATTATTTTTTAACATACATCAACGTGTTTTTATTGATTGTACATATTGTAATACATATTTTGCTTAAAATCTATGCTTTCATGTTTTGGTGATACTTCAGATTTTATATTATGATAAAATTTATCATTAAATATGGGCAAAATGTATGCTGTTGAAAATAAAAAGGTGAATAAGCATAGGAGGAAAAATACAATATAAGAATTATTTTATATACAGGTGGTTATCAAAATAATGGAAACACATGTGAATAAAAGTGACATTTGTAAATGTGCTTTGCAAACTTTAAAATATAATAATAGCCACCAGATTTTTTTTAAAAATAGCAATGTATATATTCCGATAGTATGTGTTAGCTTTATTGAAGTTCTGTAATTCTTGATTTTTTTTCAAAAGCATACATTGGCGGATCATTCAGATTTTCAAAGAGGCAAAATTGTGTGAGCCCATCTAGCTAGAGCAAGTTTGACCAAAACGTCCCAACTTTTAGGTGTTTTTAGGGGTACAGTGTCTAAAGCCATGACAATTTACACACAGCGTGGCAAGATAAGCTCGGCAAAGCAAAATAGTGGGCAGAAAGAAAAGCTCAGTGAAAGAGACTGACGGGTATTGAAGCAGATTGTAATGTCTAAAAAGCGAACAACTGCAGCAAAAGTGACCGCAGAGCTTAATACCCATCTGGATTCTCCAGTGTCAGTGATGACACTGGAGAATCCTTCATAAACACTAGGAATCCTTCATGATGACTAGGAGGCACCTTCATAAACACTAGGAATCCTTCATGATGACTAGGAGGCACCTTCATAAACAGAACATTTAAGGCAGAGCAGCAATTCCCTAGCTACTTGTCACAAATGTTAATGTGGTAAACATCGTTTACAATGACGTTACATTCTCCAAACCTAGTCAATTGATAAATGGAAGAAAGTAATATGGTCTGATGAATCGGGCTTCACACTTTTCCCTATGACAGGAGGGGCGCACATTTGGAGGATACCTGCACAAGCGTATGATCGTAATTGTCTCCTTCCAACTGACAAGCATGGAGGTGGATCTGCCATGATATGGGCAGCCATGTCGTGGTTTTCTACTGAACTAATTGTAACCCTGAAGAGAAGGATTACTGGGGAGAAGTATAGAGAAATTTTAGCTGACCCGGTCCATCCTATGATACAAGCTTTGTCTCCTGCAAAAGATGGAATTTTCTAGGATGATAATGTACCTGTCTATGCCACAAGACTTGTCCAATCATGGTTTAATGAACATGAGGATGAAGTTAAACATCTGCCTTGACCCACACAGTCACCTGACTTCAATCTAATGAATCGTTATGGTCTATTTTAGAGCATTCGATACAAAGTCGATGTCCTCCATTGGCATCTCTCCCGGAACTTTCACACTTGTATGAATCAATACTTTGGCAAATCCAAGCTGTATTACATGCTATAGGTGGTCGTACACTATACTAATAAAAGATTCTTTATAAATCTAAGGTGTTTCCATTATTTTGATAACCACCTGTATGTTAATAATAATTTTTTTTAAAAATTAACACATAATAATATGAAAGTAATATTATATTAATGGTTGTTAAAATGAAGCTTGCAAATTAATTTTTATGCCTTTGTTTAATTATAATGCTTTATGAAAATTTATTTATTAAAAACTGTATTCTTATGCAATGATTATTTATAAAAGTTTTTAAAAAATGATTCAAATAATCCACACTTTTTTTTCAGCATCATTGCAGAAATTGTGGTAATATCTTTTGTAATGAATGCTCTTCCAAAACTGCTACTGTGGCAGCCTCCAAAAAGCCTGTTCGGGTTTGTGATATTTGCTATGATGAAGTCACTAAATAGTTTATATTTTCATAGTGAGTATTTTCTTGTCATTAGTTTATTTGTATTTAATTAACAGTTACTCACTCTTCATTATTTTTTATTTATCATGAAAAAATAAAGCATTTTTAAATTATTATTTTGTTGTAACCATTATATTAAATAAAGTTTTTTTGTTATATTTATTTTATAAATTTAAATAAATTCTCGCCTACAAGCTGGAAGGCAGAGGTAGGATCCTTTTATTAAAAAGAAAAAAAAAAAAGATTTTTTTTCCCCTTTTCTTTTCTAATTTCATATGGGTTGGAGTTGTAAGAATAAAGGTTTTTGGAAGAGAGCACTTGTGATGAGAACTTTATGATGAAAAGTCACATGCATAGGGTAAAAACAGTTAAATTTAAGTATTAAAAAATGGTTTCATAACTTAATTTAATTCTTTATTAATTAATTGTTGATTTGTGTTGAGACATCTGTTACACTTGCATTTGCACTATCAAAATTGTATAATGCCAAAATTCATCCATTTGAAGTCGTAGACTGATGTTATGATTATAAATTAATATGAAAATGAAAACCTTTTTCCCCTCACTTTTATCTGAAAGAATTAGATCTTATCTTTAGATTTCATTCATTATGAACTTCATTGTTGAGTCGCAATATTGTTACCGAAAATTTCCCATGAAATCTTCGGGTTTGATGTAATTGATGTATGGTGACACAGTCAACAAGCTCATTGACAAATAATGACATTTATTAAGCTTGAATCTATGAGTATGTACTCAAGCGATAAACAGCAATCTGCAAATAGCTAATCGGTTTGTAAACAACCATAACAACACATAAAGCGATCAGACAGAACTCAACAGGAGAAGAGAGAGTCCACTTAGCTATTCATATCTCTCCAATTGCCTGGTATGCTCCACTTTCTCTTCGCTTTAGCTGTACTCAACTGCCAAACTCACTTACTGTACGACTGGCTACTCACCACACAGTTCGATACTGCTTCAAAACTTGACTCCAGTGTTCGGGGCACTGCTCAAAACTTTCACCTCTTGAGCTCCACTCAATGCTTTGGCTTCGCTGTACTCATCCAATAGACTCAACACTGAACAACTGTATGATTGATTTCAGCTTGGTTGGCCAGTCTTTTATTGCTCCCCATACGTAGTACGGAAAGTTTTTGAAGGATCGGCATATTTAGCTCCTATTACCAGAGTTCCTGAATTTGGCATCATCCATTTTATTGCAAATTAGTCACCAAATTTATCACCAAGCCAGGGATTATTGATCCGTTATCCATTCAGTAACCAATAGAACTGTGTAAAAAACTGTTTTTCTTACAATAGAACTAAATTTGTTTGGAAACAACATAACAAATTTGTACAATATTATGACCACCACTCAGATTGACGTTAACACAGTTGTGGCCTGTCACAGGTAAGACTGAAAAAAAATCTTTTTGTTGGAAGACACATAAACGTGGTTTCAAATTATGCATTTGTATAGCAATAATTGCTGTAATGGGTGAGTCATGCAATTGAACGGACATTGTAAAGAGTATGGTATTCGGGTACAGAACATACATCGTCGACGTTTTTGAAACCGCGGTTTTCATGAAGGTGTTCACATAGTACAAAATTGAATGTGTACAATAACTGAAAGAATGAAGATGGTGTATAGTTCAAGTGAGTTAATTGTGGGGCCCCCTATGCCATTAATGACAAAGATGATTGTTGCTTGCGATGCCTGGTCAGGGTAATCGATGTGTTATCGTCGATACCTTGATGGACCAAATGAGGCAATAATGCTCCCGAAAGCTATCCAGGACAACTTTTTAGCACTCTTTATTTCGTATTCGCTTCTGAGGCAGACTGATTTCAACACTCATGTTGACAAGCGTACATTGCAAAAAACGCAAAGTGTTTTCATTACAGTACAAACATTGGATTCTGAAACAGTAGGAAAAGGTTGCATTTTCAGATCTCTAAATTACAGTAACGTTCCATTATTATTAATATTTGAATAAATAATGTGATTAATTGACTTCAGGCACATTGTTTTTATACCAATTAATTTTAAAACAATAAAGAAAAGAAGATACATGAAAAACTTACTTGCATGAACAGTCGCATTAATATCTGAAATACATGCAACAGATCCATAGATTATTGCTAATACCTCAAATTCGAAACGTTGACTAGTAGTTCATCGAAACGAGCTGCAAGAGTAGCCAAAATCATGCTTTCATAGCATCATGTGGTAAAAAGATTTTAAATGAAAATTTCCTCTGTTGCTACTCTCACATACGCATACCAGCTGGAAGAGTAAATAAGAAATTTTAAGTAGCAAATTTCCACTTTCAACATTTCTTAATTGGTTTCAGTACATCAGTTTTAAAAAAATGTGCTGTCATGAACAACAAAAAAAAGGGGGGGCACCTGTGTAACTGTTATTTATTATTGCATCTTCACAAAATGAGTGTTGATGGAAATGGATTAACGGGGGAGGGTTGCCGATATAGACAAACTGATTAAACGGATTTATTAACTTCAGCAAGCTAATAATAATAATTAAACAGCTCAATTATTATTAACATACTGAAGTTAATTAACTATGTTAATTACAATTAATTAACTATATTAATTAACTGCTATCTCACATTTTTTTCATTACGGAAATCAAGATATTTTTATTAAATCGATTCAGCAGGCCTTTTTTATGTGTATCAAATTTCGATCTGAAATTCGTAGTGGTTCTTGAGATATGCTTAATATTGCTTTTCTGAAAACTCCTCTCCAAAAGAGCTTACCCACGTGAGGTCACATATTAAATAAATCTCGGTTTGTTAATAGAAAAATGATTTTTTTTTCCCCCAGGAATTTTGAAGAAGCAAATAACACCTAATGAATTTTACATTTCAATCCAAACCTAGTCTTTTCTGTATCGTTCTAGAACTGATTAAAACATTAATTGTATTCAATTTATATCTCATGATCTTAAATGATATCTTTATAAGATTGTTTTTGTGCAGTTTATTATCTTGGATCTTTACGGGAATAGCTAGTCACAGCTTTTCTTAAGCATTGTTAGTCCCCCCCCCCTTCCATTATCAAAAGCACAAAACATTTCACCCATCAATAAAAACTATAATTGCACTACAAAATAATTCTAACCTATTGGAAAAACCATTTGTACTCAAAACAAAGACTATGATTGGCTCTTACCATATTCTGTTGCAGTCTGCTCCTTTACTTTCTTTAACTTGTGCTTCTTTGGCTGACTAAAATTAATTTAACTCTCCTTGTCATTCAGCTATTTCACTTCTTTTTAATCTTAATATAGTTTTAAGTTTCCTATAAATAGCTATATTATTTATTGTTTTGTTTAAACTGTATTATTTTTTTATAATTAATCGAATTAGAAAAGTCTTGAAATTTCAAAAGTGTTCACAATTTTGGCCACTATTATATATGCTTTATTAATAACAATTAATTAATTAATATTATTGGCAGAAGTCAAGTATTATTCTGTTTTTGTTATTTGTAGAAAAAATTCTTGATAAAAAAATAATTTATTCTTTAATTCTCTTATTCTTCTATTGAAATTAATTATTATTATTTCTTTTTTTTTTCTCCTTTACTCATAGTTTGAAATTATGAAAAACTTTTTCATTCAACAGATTCTGAACAGAAGAAAATTATTTGAAAACCTGCAAATGCTTTTAATAAAATATATTTACTGCTCTCTGCTGTTTAAAAAAAAAAGTTACATTTGTGCTTATATGTGGATTTAAAAAGATTCTAGAGTTTTGTTTTGCTGCAATTTTTACATGTTAATATATATATATGTGCAGTATTTTGTAATAAGTTGTTAGTTTTGAACAAAAAAAATCAAGCTTTCTTTTTTTAAGCTTGCAATTTTTTTAGTACAAGATGGATGAGTATTTTTTTTTTTTTTAAATTCATTGTTTGAATAGTCTTTCAGAAGGGCAACTAGTTTTTTTTTAATTATCATTATTATTTAATGTTTTCTTTGTATGTGTTGTATCTGTTTGAGATTGATTTCAAAGAGGATAACTGGATTTTATTGATTGGGGAAAAAATCCCTTTTAAGTGAAATATTAATTTTTATGCAATACTTTTAAAATCAAAATTTTGCTTGTGATTAACAAATATTTTCCCTCTTTATATTATTTTACATTATAAAGTCATTGAATAAATGTTTTCATCGTTTTTTATAATTGTACATCAAAATATCAAGCATTATAATTATTATGCCATTTTTATATCATAATTTGGTACTAAGAAAGGATATTTTAAAAAAATAATAATAAATTTTATCATCATATAAACTAGGGTGACTGTTTCTAATTTATTTTAGTTATCTAAGGCTTTTGTGACTGAAGCATTAATTTTTGTTCTCTCCATTCAAAAAAAATTATATACTTTATATAGGAAAGGGTGAAGAAATGTTAAATCATTAAGATCTTTTTATATTTTATTATTCTTAACAGTAATATTAAATGTGTTTTATATACATATAATAATTTTATGAAAATGTTTCTAATTTCAAATAAAAATGAATTAAGCGTACATTCCAGAATATTTGAGTAAATCATGTATATTTTTAAAAAGTAAAATTATTTTGTTAAACTATAATTAGTTACACATTTTTTACGTTTTTACATTTGAGAAGATTTAAGAATAATTCTAAATTCTGGTTTTTATGCTTTGTCCTTTATTATAGTATGAAAAATGGAATTGAAATGTATGTATGTATGAAAAATGGAAGAAATTAATGTTTTTGGGTTTGTTTGTTTTTTTCAATATATTTTTAAAAAAAGTATTGGGAGTAAAAAAGAAATTTGCTATTTATTTTTTAAAAGGTTAATTGGGAAAAGAAACTATTTAGGGATATAAAAATTGAATTTTTAATTTTGCTGAAAACTTTTTTATTTATCAATTTTCTTTCTTGATTTATATTTAGCTAAGATATATATCCCTTATCATTATATATTAATAAAGTAAAGAGAAATTTTGGGAAATATTTTTTTTTATTGTACATTTCTAAAACTCGAAGCATTTTAAATATTCTTTGTTGCATTCCTCTAGTCAGATAGCTAGATATGATAAAAAGATTTATCTAAATATTATATTTTATTAAATGAGTTAAAATATATTATGTCCTCAATGTTTTCCTCTATTCTAAACATGGTATAGTTTTTAATTAAATTTTAATATTCTCTACTTGTTTATTGATTAATATTTTTTTATTTTAAAAGTATTGTTTCTTATATTGTTGATGCTGTGATGAATAGTTATAATAAATTTAATTAAATCTTTCTTTCTGCTTTTTCCTGTTTTTCTATTTAACATAGAAAGTCAAATGGCAATTTTTATTATGTTTTCTTCAATTTTAATATGATTTTCCATAATTATATTACATAAGTATTAAATTAAAACTAAGGATAAAAGAAAAGATGTCCAAGGCAAAATTTTCTCACATATGAAATAAAAAATTGTATCAATGTGCCATAACCCTCATTGTCATTTCAATCATTTTTATAGAAAAACATCTTTACATATTTTTATTTTTAGCATGAAAATTTTTTGTATGTCAGTAGTTGTTCAGTATTTTAATGGGTATATTATTCATTGACTCTGATTTTTGTATTTCATGCATATGAACCAAAAATATTGAAATTTATCCAACATTAATTACTATTTACTGTTTTAAAACCTATATATGTCAGACCTTAATTCCTCATAGATGTTATTCAGACATAGCATATTTTATAGCTGTAACATAATGCTCCTATAGATCTGATTAAAATAACAGATATTTAAAAACTTCACTAATTGTGTGAATAAAATTCGATAGTTTTCTGAAATTTTCTAGGTTTTCTTTGTAACTTTTTGAGCAAAATCCAGGATTTAATTGTATATTTGGTGCTTTTTTGTGACTTTTGTATTTTGAAAGTCTACCACTGTAAATGTTATGTTTTTCAATTTTTATATGAAGAGAAATATGTGTCATGATTTATTTTAGTTTATTTTTCTCTATGTTTAATCATGACTTCTTCACCTTTTGGATATGTAAATAAAAACGTTTAATTATTTTGTACTTGCCGTTATTTCACATATTAACTTGCTGATTAGCATCTGCGTATTTTATCCTATATCACTGATAAGAGAAAAGTTATTGCAGTATTATATTTCCATGTACTGACAATCCATAAATGAAACAATTAGATATTCCAATTGTTTAATGCCACTGTTTGTTCCATCTAATATTGCATCTATTTTCTTTTTCCATTACAATAATTAGAAATGTCATTACATGCACATATAAATGGGAAAAGTACTTTAAAAAATTACACAAAATACTAAATAAAATTTATTTACATTAAATTTGGGGCCACTGTGACGTAGTGGTAAGGTCTCGGAACCGGAGGGCTTCCGATTCGAGACTCAATTCCACCGAAGAATCGTGTAATCGGGTCTGGTGCACGTTAAATACGTCGGGGCCAAGCGTCCTCCCGCTGTTGTGGAGTGGAAGTTTCGGGAGTCGGGTACCAGCTCAGGTGTGCTCGTCGTCTGACCATGGCTCAAAATTACTAGATCCGTCTTTAAATAACCCTAGTGTTGCTTTAAACTGGGAAATTAATATAACTAAACCAAATTAAATTTTAAAACTCGGGCTTCGAGTCATATTGAGTCATCATTACATGTTTGTGCAAATATATGTTGAGACAATATATTTGACTGACAGTGCTGACATATACTAACATACAAATTCTTTTTTTTATAACTGTTTGTCATTATAGTAGCATTAATAAGTAAATGAAATGCAATGGGTTCAGCATTTTTTTATTATGGATAATTAGAATATATTAACCTTTTTTAAGATATTAATCATCATATTCATCAGTTTTCTAATGTCCATTCAGTCACCTCTAATTACAACTGCTATTTCTTAATAACTTCGGAAACTGATGATATTCATACCATAGGGTGATTACAAATAAATACGCAATTTTCGAAAATTATACATAGCGCTCCATTTCACACACCGTTTTTAATGAAAGTTTTATAATTTGGCGAGTGATGGCCCTATAAGCAATTGTTGGAAAGGGTACTGCCATTGTCCGATGTTCATTTAATTAGTTGTTGGCGGGACGACAACAGTGCAACAAAAGGCATTCTGTGTAATTGAATTTCTAAAAGTGAATCTGTTACTGTTGTTCAAAGATTATTTCGTCATGAAGTGCTTTTTCTGCCTCTATAAACTGTCACTGTTGAACTGAAAACAAGATAATTGCAGCCATCGAAGGGACATCAGGCATATTGAAAAGTGTGTATAACGAATTCTGCTTTGCTGCAGAATGGATATTGTTCGTGTTTCTGATAGTGGTTACATTGGACATTTGTAACTTTATGTTATTAGTAACTTTACAATGTTATTTTTTCCCAAAATGCCTTTATCTTCTGCAGTTTTGTAAATGTAACCCTTGAAGGCTAAGATATTCTTCTAGAATGTACCTGATAGTTCTAACAGTCAAATTAATTACACTTGTTTAGAAGTTAGAACACTCGAGTTATTTTAGGACGGACCTTTTGACTCTATAGGTTGCTGCCACTCTGAAATAGGTTGCTGAAACTCTTGGTATAGAATTATCAAATTTGACATATACGTACTTAAAAGGGTAAAGATGTGCGCCTTGGATATTTTTTAATATATTAAGCTCAATGAAATTTAACATGCGGTATCTATGCGAAATTTATAGATTTTTGTCACATTTTGAAATAAAATTCATTTATAGAAAGTCCATCTCCCCCGTATGAATATCGATACGATAGCTAAAAAATGAAAACAGTTAAATGAAGAAAAAAAAATTGATACATAATTTTATCACCAGAAATGTTCGAATTGGTGAGCAAATCCATTAAAAAGTTGTTCATCTGTCACTTTACATTCGCATTTATGTGAATGCTATAAATCAACCAGCGAGAGTGGTCTTACTAAAACTTTCTATTACGCTCTCTAATAAAGGCGTTATCTCCTTACCGTCCTCAAATCGGGAACCTTGCATTAATTTAGAGAACTCCTTACATGCCTTTTCGCGCCATATTCACTTTTGGCGTGAATTGGGCATTTTTACTGATCTGTCGTGTGATCTTTGGTAAGGGTCTGTGTTTTTTTTTTTTTTGTTTTTGTTTTTTTTGACAATGAATTCCTGGCATGTCGTTAATAGTATTCGAAAATCAAATTTGTGTGTAATGATATTTTTTAATCTAATTTAAACTTTTTTAATTTAATCCTATATCAACTTCGTTTTAAAATGACCTATTTCCTGATCCAATTCCACCTTTTTTATTTAATCAATCCTACTAGAGCTCTGTAAAACAGCTAAAATCGGCAAGTTTCCACTCTTCGAGTGAAGGGATAAAAATCTGTAATACTTTGCAACGATCTTTTAAAGATAACTAAATTGACATGTGTTAGAGAAATCCTTATCAGAATCTCATCGTATAAAATCAATGGGGAAAATATTTTGCTCTCTATTCGCTCATCTGCTCTTGTATCGCTTGTGAATGAATGTCGATTTCGTCCTCAATTCTTGTACATATTATGCCTCCCGGAATGGAATAAATCGAGTTTATAAAAATTCAAAAATGTCTTCTTTCTTCGGCCAAGAAACTGTTTTAAAAATACGTTTCTACATTATATATATATATATGTAGGACTCAGGAATCACTACTATTTAGAATCACGCACATTTAATTACATTTAGGACGGACAATTACATTAACATAAAAAAAATGAACATTAAATGGAATACGTCGCAGGATTAATTCACATGTTCCGTCGCGTCTTTCGTTCAGAGACCCGTCTCGTCTCACACGTCCTGACTTTCGTTCAGACCCATCTCGTCTGCACTCCGTCTAACAAGCATCAACACCTGTTGGCCAGCAGATGGTGATCGTCATCAGGCGTTCGTCACTACATATATGTGGTATGCTTGTTCCGCGGACCACCAGATGGCACTGCATCTACCTTCTATCCACCAGCTGACGTCACACGGGCATGAGCTTGAGCGAGCAAAAGTGAAACATTGGACTTGGTTTTGGTGTGTGGCGTAACTGAATGTCTGCGATGTTGACCAACTTGATGTAAATGGGCAGAAACCGCCCTTTTAACTTTTTACTTCTTTCCTTTTTAATTTTATGCTGTAGCTAGGCTCAGATGGTAGCTAGGCTTCCACCCTACACATATATATATATATATATATATATATATATATATATATATATATATACACAAAATGCAATATTTTTGTAACTATAGTATAATTGGGATTGCAGATGTAAATGCTACATTTACATCTGCTAACTGCGAAATATCAAATGCAGCAACTATGTGAAAAATTACTAAAGCTTCTAATTATTCACTTGTAGAATAGGGTGTAGAGGAAAATTCATCTTTGTTGTTATAGCTGTCGTTGAATCCTTACTGCTTTCACTTTTATGAAACTTGATCATATTTCATGATAAGATTTGTTCTGGGTTAATTATGGAAAAGAGCGCTGCTGAAATACATTCGGATTTCCTCAGCTGTTCTTTTCAATCTCGAAACCTGCAAAAACGAGTTGCAAAATATTTATATTATTATTAGGACGGCCTTTTTCTTTCCAGGAAAGCAAAGAATTTCTGAAAAAAAAAAAAAACAGGTGCTTTTTAAACATTTTATTTATAAAATAACCGAATGGGAAAACGATTTAATTTTTTGCAGTCCGAATTATTCGTTAATTTTTTGGAAAAAAAATTATATTTGATATTTAACTCAGCAGTTAATTTAAAATTTAAAAAAATCTTTTGGACGTATTTAAAGATTTTGGATTAAAGTACTTACTTAACTGTCTTACATCTATATTTGTAAAAGGAAATGTTTGCACATAGTTTTCAGTGGAATCTGTCACAATTGCAGTCGTGAAATTTGGCTCATAGGTAATCTTAACGGTGACGCAATGTACTTCAAAGCCCGAATTTTTTATTTTAAAATAGAAAACTTCTACTTTAATATTTTCTGCCACTTTGGGTGGTTTTCTGCACAATGTGATATCAGGATATGAGACCATTATTATTATTTTACTATTCTTTCAAGATTTCCTGAGCATGAAAAAAAATTCCTTCATTTTTATCATGTGAGATCAGAATGTTGTTTTGGTTTGAGGTTTTCGAAACCTAAAAATGCACGGGCAGAAATAGGGAATTTATCGTTTTTGAAACACCAATTTTTCGCTTTTAAGGTTATTAGAAAATGATAAAGAAGGTTGTCACATTTGGCGACTTATCGCCAAAAATGTTTTACAACTTAGAGCGAATGTATACCATGTACACAATTCTCCTGTCTGGCCAGTAAAGGGCAGGGTCGTAAAAAGTTATCGTCCGGAGAAGCACACAGAAAAAAATGGGAAATTAAAAATTTCTGGCCTCAAGAAAAAAATTTTAGAACCCGATTGATTTTGAGATGGTCAAAAAAACCATAGATTTTCTAAATGTTGATGATTGCGAAATATGAGTCATGTGAGAGCATGATGTTTTCTGTTGGTTGATATCTCGTGACTTAAAAAGTAATGTTCTTACATAACTTGAAATTTGCGATAGCAGGTCTCAATTCATTTGTTTATTTTCTTTTCTTTCCTAATGCCTTGTTTGTTCGAAGGATTGAGTACAAAAAGTTCTCAAAAATCTATTTCAGCTACGGTTAAGGTATTTTTTCTTTGGTGGTTCATATATACTCGCAATGATACTCAATGCACTTGATGCCTAAATTTTAAAATTCATTGTAAAGAATATTTTATTCAATATTTTGTATTATTTTAGATGATTTTTTTGCACATATTTGTTCGTAATATCGTTTCTAATAATACTAGAAAAAAATCAGTACACTTTTTTTTTTTTTTAGTTTTAGTTATATTAACGTCCTGTTTGAAGCAACACTAGGGCTATTTTGGGACGGACCTCGCCATTTTGAACCGCGGTCAGATGACGAGGACGACACCTGAGCTGTCACCCCCCTCTCCACGTCACACCATACCAACGGGAGGACGTTTGGTCAGGACGGATTTAACGTGCAACAGACCCACTTACACGACGGTTCTTCAGTGGAATCGGGTCTTGAACAACAAACTATTATTATTCTAAAGAAATATTTTTTATGATTCTGGCATAATTTAATGAATTTTTGGGACATTTTTTAAAAGCAAACAGATTTTCTAATGTTAAGAATGGAAACGAAAATCCTCGTTTTTGACATTTTAATTCCGTTATCTTTCAAATATTTTTAGGTGATTATTCGAATATTTCTCCCTAATTTAAAACAAAAATAATCAGTGTGTCTTTTTTCATTGATTTTGAATAAATGTTTTTGCCCGATATGCTCAACATTTTTTTTCCCCTTTGATCCATGGAAAAAAAGTTTTGCTTCATCGCTGATTTGACAAAGAGTGAAAATTAAAATTATTTTTGTATAACTTACTTGTGGAATCCAACACTATTTTGCTATTGCTAGATTTGAATGCTTTTATAGATTAAATAACCAGATTGAATCTTATACCAATCAGTTTATAATTTAGTTAAAGTGAAATATTTACATTAATATATTTTTGTGTTTCGGATTGCATAAATTGCAATTATTGTTGCATTCAACTTCAAGTTCATTGCAGATTGATTTTTGCGATTTGGCAAATATATAAATGCTGTTATTGGTCAAATAGCTTTTAATCGATAAAGAATACAAATATGCTAGAGTGCTACAAAAAATATAATCGAAATTTTTCAAAATAAAATCAATTATCGATTTATTTTCAGATAATTAATTTTAGGATTTTTCATGCTTTTAAATTTACGTGTTGACTTACGTAATCCACTTTCTAAAGCCACCAGTTTTACGATAGTGAACTTATCGAACTGTTTTTCAGTGTCACTGCAAATAGAAGATTTGGCCAGGAGAGGAGGAAATAATAGACCACTTCGGAGCCAAAGTCAAATGCTTTAAGATATTTTTTTATGTAAAACAAAGCACGCATTATAAATAATAAATTTTATAATAGTAAATTTAATTATTTATTTTAATGGAATGCATTGCCCTGTTTTAAGTGGATTTTTATGGGGAAAAAATTGTTTCGTATTACGAGTATGATTTAGGACCGAATTATGCTTGTTAAGTGAGATTCTACTGTTCTAGACACCTTCGGCGACTAGCTATTCGCCAACTATTAATATATTTAAAATAAGTTACAGAAACAAAGAACTAGTCCCCAGCCAGTGAAGTAGAGGTTTACTGATTTCGCTCGAAAAATAAAGTACGGAACAGACGAGTCGATCCTTGATGACATATCTAAAGGTCATGAGCTTTCATATGAAACAGAAGTTTACGAAATTGGTCCAGTGAAAGGGCTGGACGACAATTTATTGGTTTTCCTTAATATTTTAACTTATGGAATCTTAAAATCAATTTTCAGAAACTTACCTCCCAGCAACGCCTCTAATATAGGAAAAAAAAAAATGTAATTAAATTTAACGGTGAATTTCTGAAAAAGTTCTAGGGTTATTATACATAATATTTTTATCCAAAACTCAGAAATCCTTAAAATTTCAAAGCTAGCACACCAAGAAAGTAAAAAAAAAAAAAAATCCATTGCTATACATATGAAACAACTCGAGCGAAAGTAGAAACGTGTAATGAATTACTGACTGTGGGAAAAATGAATATAAATCGAATTAGCAGAAAGGCTTTCAAAGTTTGAGGCATCGCATTACATTGCGACAAGATAATTAATATTGAGAAATAATTCAAAATATTTTCCTGTTTTATTACCGTAGTGGTATTTGATATCACATTGAATGCTTCTGTTCGAAGCAATTAGAAAATAATTATCGAATGCGTTTTAGTGGGTAGATATAATCAGGAAAGACTCATATGATCCGGAAAGGAAGAAAATGAAGAATTATTATCATAATTGATGGCAGCTGTGATAAGAAGATCCCAAAACAGATTTATCTATCTTTTGAAATCTTTGACTGCCAACTGCGTTGTTTCGAAGTAGAAGCAATAATATTGTAACGCAAAATGTGATTTTCATTTTGAAATATTTAATCACATTTAATAAAACTTTTCAGAATTTTTTTTCAATTCATCTTTTGCTGTTTTGAAAAAATGTAATAAGTTTGTATGTAATTGACATATATAATCGCATAAATAGTTTGTGCTCAATTGAATAGTCTTTCTTCATATTTTGTTTACAAATAAAGCTAATTAAAATTTCATTGAAGATTTTGTGACAATTTATAAAAATTGTTATTTTTTACACATTAAAATTTTTTTTGTGTGTATAAGAAAGATTGTTTTATCGCAAGTATCGCCATTGTGACTAAATAAATACTGATTCTTATTGACATTATAAGTATTTTAAATTATTTTATTTACGTATTTTCCTCTAAGTGGTAACTCACAACGATTAATTAAATTTTGTTTCATTCTTTACAAATTGTAAATAACTGAAGGAAAATTTTAGCTTTCAATGGTTCTAAAAAAATCGTTCAGCCAATAAACGGATCGAGTGTAAAATAATTAACATTTTATGTTTATTATTAAAATTTAATATAACTTTTTGCATAAAAAATTATATACGCGTTTATTTATTCGTTAGAATGTACTGCATTCTAACGAATGTTATTATTTAATCTATTTTTACTTATTTTCATATAACGTTTACACAGAGTCATCTTCAATAGTTGATTTAACTAAACAACTGTAGCCTTTACAATTTCAATTTTGCTAAGAGATAAAGTATGGTCACCACATCCACAACTGAACACCCCTCTCATACCCCATCGCGCTTTGCCAAACTATCTGCCGTGATTTCAATGCGATGGCAGGAGTCGAGAAACCTAAAATGGAATCCTGAAGCCACAACGTAAAAATCAGTCGTATTCGCCGCTAATGTTCAATCCCTGCCATAGGTGGTATCCTGCCATTGGAGTGGTAGTTACTCGACTGCACAATATTGTTTTGTCTGCAATAGTACGATCTATTTACTTATCTGGCAGCCTTTCATCCAAAAACCTGCAACCCCCCCCCCCCCCCCACTTTGAGGTTTGATTGCACGATGAAAGATTTTAGTGAAATTTTTATTACAATTTATTAATTAGCCAAATTGTGTACTTCATAAAACAAATAAAAATGTTCGCAGCCTGCTGAACACTGGATTTATCAATAATTTGTTTATAAAAGCAATATACTATGTATTATAAGTATATAAAAGCAATATTATAATTTATAAAAGCAATATACTGTAAGTTCAAACCAGTCTGAACTTAAAAAAAAACTGAGATAACTTCTGAAAGTTTAAAAATATGTACATTCTTATAACAAATATTATCATAAAATATAAAATCTAAGGCGAAATATTAATTAATTTAATTTAATAAAAATTAAAATTTTATAATAAGGAATAAACAAAAACAAAAAAATCAAAAGATAAAATTTTTCTCTTCCTAAAAACTTTATAAAAGTATCTAATATTTCTCAATTCAAAGATTAAGGAGTATTTTTAAATAAAATTTTAAAATTCTGGAGATAATTGAAAAACAATTAACAACCTAATTTTTACCTTTTAAATCGAAAACTGAAACTGATATGCACATGCTTAAAAAGAAGAATACAAATACAATGGGGGAGGAATTATTCATTTTGCTTTAATTGTTAGTAAACAATTATATTTTTTATTTTATTCATTGAATCTAACATTATATATATGCGAATGTTTCTAAATATAAAAAAGTAATAAATATATTAAGAGTTCCAATTTAATCCAAAACACTATATTCTAACTTTATTCTTTACTTATATTTTAACTTTATTCCCTTGCCTTTGACCCTGATTATTTTTTAAAAATTTACTTATAATTATTGCAACGATAACTTGCCTAGAGAAATTGCATTTAAGTCTTCAATGCATGATTTTTTCAATTTCAAAATCAAAAATGTTTTTGCCATTGAACGCTTACAACAACAGGAAAAATAAAAATATATACTTATAAGGAAAACAAAATACGTAGAATTTTACGTCATACATTTTTTTAAAAATGTTTTTGAATTCCCTGCCTCAATTTAAATATGATCATTTTCCAAAAATTTTGAAAAATTAATGAGAATTTTTGAAAAATAATCGTACGGAAATGGAATTCATTTAAATGAGTTTTCAACAACAAAAAATGTGCATTAATACTTTTCAAAGTTATGACGGAGAAACGAAAATCATTCTATTCCATTTCACTCCCTTTAGGGGGCCATAAAAATATTTTAATTGGGCAATTAATCGTTCTGAGTGCATAAAGAACATATGTGCTAAATTTTGTTCGATTCTTTCAAAGGAAGTGGAATTGTATGAGGTTGAAACAAAACAAAAAAATATTTTTTTTTAAAAAATGGGCGTTCAACTTTATGTATAAAAATTTACCAATAAAGAACATTTTCATAATATTTTAAATAATATGAAACTTGATCAAAAATGTTTACACGAAACATTCTCGTTCTTTTGTCCTTCAAAATATCACCCATTTTTTTTCAACTTTTAAATATCTTCAATGGTTTCAAAGTTCTGATAAGACTGATTTATTTATTTAACTTCCCTTATTTGATTGAAGAATCTCGCCCTACACAGTCGATACATGGGGTGATATCGCTGAGTCACTGCAAACTGATTGCATTTAATGAATCGATATGTTAAGTGAGTGATATATTCACAAATGACAGATAGCGCTGCTATTATCGGCCTTAAATCTAAGATGATTACCTACTTTTATTTTTAGAGAAGCAAAAGATACATAACACTTTTTTCACAGCGAGATATTTTTTTCAAAAAACAAAATATATAGTGTTGAATCAATTTTTTTTTTTACAGAAATGGTGTTCTTGCATATAAAAATAAAAGAAGATCATGGTAATTATGCTGAGTGGATAATTCCACGTACAACTATTTTTGGGAGTAAAAATAATAGGAAAGGGTCTTGAATCATATACTTTCATAGTAGAAAAGAGAATACGCATCCCCGCATTCTAATTTATCGTTTTTATAATCGCATTAACGAATATTGAAAGAAATAGAAGTATTTTCTAAAATTTCGGGCCTCTAGTCTATATATGCAAAACGGTCATTTCGATGTAGAATTTTTATTCTTGCTTTTATTTCATAGTTCTTTTGCTTTTTCTTCCACTTTTTAAACTGCACTCATTATAATCTGTTTCGACTTATTCCATCTAATTCATTGGGGGGGGGGGGGGGGGCGGGAGCCTATTGGTAAGGGCTTATCTTCGGCCCTGGGGGGTTTCAGGTTCGAGACCTGATTCCATCGAAGAATCGTTGTGTAAGCGGGTTCGGTGCACGTTAAATCCTTCGGGGCCAAACGTCCTCCTGCCGGTGTGGTGCAGAAGTTTGGAGACGAGGTTACCATCTCAAGTGCAGTCTTTGTCATCTGACCGCGGTTCAAAAGTATGAAGTCCGTCCCAGAAAGCCCCAGTGATGCTTTAAAAGGGACGTTAATGTAACTAAACTAAACTATCATTTTTTTTATCTTATCAAACAGCGAGGTGGAATTTAAAAATAGATATGCATTCCAGATTAACATTAGTAGCCTTAAAAAAGTCAATAATCTGAGTGAACAAGCTGGTTGCCAAAGGCAGTTGGTTTTTAAGGTAAAACTCTTTTTCAAAGCAATCAAAATAACACACATTTATAAATATTGTTTGCCTTGGAATTTTTCGCAAGAATAAACCATTTGCTTAGTATTTTTCAATCAAAGTGACACCTGTTGAATGAATAAAATCTGAGCAGGGGATTCTGCTCAGCATAGAGATTAGGGCCTGGTATTATTAAAAAAAAACACTTTACCTTTTATAAACGTTTCGAAATTATGCACGACATATATAAGCATATAATTTTTGAAGCAGAAGCAGACTCATGGCCGAAGACATCGAAGTCATTTTGAATTTTTAACCGTTTTATTTCAATCCCGGGAGTCATGATTTTTTTTTTTTTTTTTTTTTTTTTGTACAAGCAGAAGCAACGAGCACAACACAGAACGAGACAACAAGAATTGAGGAAAAGCTGGTGAAAATTTTATCCCTGAGAATATATACTGTGAGATTTTTAGAGGGATTTCCTACACGTGTCAACCACAGGCAAGGGAATCATAAGAATCTTTTAGAAGAATGTGCTACGCTTGACATTTTTAATCCCTTCACTCAGAGCATGTGAAAATGCAACTTTAAACATTTTTACAAACCTTCTCTTGAATTAATTAAATAGAAAAAGTGGAATGGGATCAGGAAATAAGAGAATATTTTAGAATGAAGTTAATATGTGCTGAATTGTGCTAAAAATTAGGAAATTAATTAAGTTTAAATTCTATTTTAAAATATCATTACACACGCACGCACACACACACACACACACACACATAATCAGAAGGCATAAAATTAGTTGAGATTCGCTTTGTAGAGCCAGAAGTTTCTTTTCATCATATTGCGATAGACCCTTCTATCATGAAA
The DNA here is from genome assembly GCA_026543865.1 of Argiope aurantia. Classification (NCBI taxonomy): domain Eukaryota; kingdom Metazoa; phylum Arthropoda; class Arachnida; order Araneae; family Araneidae; genus Argiope; species Argiope aurantia. Next base: position 131,922 of record JAPMOR010045044.1, on the reverse strand, counting down.
ATCACAATATCGAATTATAGTCCAAAAGAAAAGATTATCAGATCGAACATCTAAAAAAAATAGTCTTTACATTTTAAATATTAATTAAACAATCCCAAAATAGTTTTTAAAAATTGTGTAAGCGCCCTCTGAATATGTGCTCGTATGTGAATGTAATGTGCAATCCGAGAGGTATCGTAAGTCGAAAATTCAACGGTTTAGATAAATGAAACTTGGTATATGATTGTATAATCAAAACTGTATAACTAGCTTTTGATTTAATAAGTCGAAAGTAAAGCGTCTAAAATGCACAGTGGTTTTTGCTTCCTTATTTTAAGTAGATGAACCCCCAGGGGGCACCTCGAAATGAGGATGAGATGCTACTGGTATGGTGGTTGCATCTCGCCACCCTGGTGAGTACATAAATAGGTGGGGGATCTGGCTCCTCCCATCAATGACGGGACGTACTTCCTTCGGGAAGGTTTGTACCGTGGCCGGTGATGGCCCTTAGGACTCAATCACAGTTCCCGCCAATGTTGCTTTTGCGGCGGTCCGGTCATTCAGTATTCTTTATCCGTGTGCCTTCGGGCGGGTCGGAGAGTCAGTGATATGATTGATTCTAAGTAGTTGGCTCAAGAAGTGAGGAAACAAGTCTTCATTCACGAAATCAAAGCAAAAGACAATGGTAGAAAGGCGTTGGTACACATGTACTTTTCCATGTAGTTCGTAGGTGAAACATTTGTGTCGTCAGTAAACAAGTCTATCTAAACAAGCGTAGAAGAAATCAGGATCCAGGGAAAGAAGACAAAGAATGATAACTTTTCCTCAACTTCTGAAATATTTTCTTCGTCTGAGATTCCAAATAGCACACCCTCATTTTGAACCCTGTAATGGCAAGATACAAGAAATCATCCTAGTTTATACCGGTATCTCATCAAATGCTGACGAGACAATCCTATTCGTTTGGTTTTTTTATTTGCCATCTGAGAGTTGCCACGGTACCAGTGAGAACACTTTTTCTGATTGCCCAGTTTTTTTTCTTCCCCTGGAGAAGTTGAGAGACTTCCTCACCTGAATACAACGTTGAGAGACTTGTTTTCTTTTATATTGAGAGGCCTATATATCCGTTTCTTTCAGAAGTGTCAGCTCGACCCCCTTCCCTTTGTTCATCATTGCAAATCTGTTCTGCTCCATTCAAATTTCTTAAATCGAAACAACATTACTTTCTTAAATCTGTACCTGACAGTGTAATGTCAATAAAGGTTAACTCCGTAAACTACACTGATGTCCTTAAATTAAGTATAATTCAGAATCACAAGGAAATCAAACTCTAAAGAGAAAGTTTCACTAGTAAAATCAGACAGATCTTCAAGAATAATATACAAATTATAGGATGTCACCAGATGACACCGATAGTAAGTCATAATGATGAGAGTGTGAGAGAGGTATATAAAGAATGGTGGCAAAAAAGTACATGTTTTTGCAAACTTTCTATAAGCCGCTCAGTGTTATAACCGAATAGTTATGACACAGAGGACGTATGTGGATGATTTTTACATGGTAGAATTATCGGCCATCTAGAATGCGAGCGTACTCAGAAGGAAGTATCCTAGAAAACCGAAATAGCCTAAAGTTCACTTCTATGCTTTGCAACGATTTTAAGATAATAGAAATGCCAGTAGACGTTACAGTACGTGTCGCCTCCGAGTTACAACGCCGAATTTCGACCGTTATTTGGCAGTAACTGCCAAAAGAAGCAGACGGAGCTCAACATCAGACATGTCTCGTCAGCCAACCACAGCCATGGGTACGACAGTTTCACTGCAAACCAAGTACAATTGTTTGGGACATATTGGTCTATATATTCCGCTCATGGCAACTCACTGTCGCCAGCAGTTAGCTTGGAGTAGAGAAATCGACAACATAACAGTAGGCTTGTGTGATGTTTTCTGTCAAGTCCAGTTTTAGCTTACAATCTGATTCACGTCGAACTTCTATATGGATAACGCCATATACCCTTTACCACAAGGAATACGGACCGTTACGGTGATACAAGATTGCTCGTTTGTAGTAAAATTATACTGGGCTCGAGAAGAGATCTGCATGTTCAAATCGGAACCATAACAGGCCAAATTTATCGGGACATCATATTGCAACAACATGTACGTTTGTTAGGAATTCCAAGGGAGCAGAATTTGTGTTTATAGATGACAATGCCCGCCCGCACTTTGGAAAAACCGTAAACGAATGCCTTCCACCCGAGTGTATAAGCCGTATCGAATGGCCAGAATTCTCACCTGACTTGAATTCGATACAGCATGTGTGGGCATGCTTGGTCATCTCCCACATGTGTACTGGAACTCCAGAGAGCATTGCCAGCTGAGTGGAATAATCTTCCCCAACATCAACTTGATAATTTGATACTCAGCATGCCTAAGCGTTGTACGGACTGTATTTCTTCATCTTGGATACGTACAATGTATTTATCTCTTATCAACCGTGTAAAGTTAAGTCTTTGTAGGGAAGATATTTTTTGTACTAGCTCCAGTGAGCAAAAGTCTTAGTTTTTTTTAATGGTATCATACATATATCATCTTTTTGATTCTTTATCTCTTGTTTAATAAATGGGCTTTAATAATAAATCACGTTTTTTTTTTGTTGTTGTTTGTTTCTGGATCTTTATTTGTCGGAGGTATTATGGGGCACAACGAAATTGTTTCTTCAGCAAAGGTGAAATAATTTTGATGAATTAAGCTTTAATTCTAACAGTTTGTGAACAAAATTGCACAAGATAATAAATTAATGCTTAGAAATTTTAATCTAGGACATTCAGATATTTCTTAGACATTTGTTAATGTTTATGTTCTTATGTATTTAACTATTAAGTCATGATTATTAACGTCCTTTTACAGATTTGATACGGAAGCTGAAAGAAAAGAAAAACGGCCGCAATTCTCATTATTAGACCGCTTTTCATATCAAACGTACTTTGTCCCGTTTTCATGCAAAAGTATTTGAATCTTATGTGTTGTACTCTTGTAAATGCTAAGTCTATTGACATTTAAAAAAACAGTTAATTGGTTCCTTACATTTACGAGTTATAAATGAAACTTTCTTATTCATTCCCTTCATAAATATGAACCAACGTGAATAGTCACCCATAAGCTTCCATCCATAAAGTTCTTAACCCCCTCACCCCACCTGACCTTATGTAAGGCCAAAAGTTATATTTACAAAAAATAGTTATGAAATATAGATATTTGGAGGGAATCTAACTTTTTTACTGGATCTATCGTGCGAATATGTACTTTGAACTCCTTTTCTTCAGACCGATTGATACCAAAGTGCTATACGAGACTACAGATACTTACTTTCATTGATTTAAGTCATTGTGTTCAAACGTTATTACATTTACTTGTTTGTGGAAGTATGCACTAACAAAAAGTTAACCAATAGACATATTTGGTTCAAAATTTAATATCTATATTTTAGATGCCAAACCTGGGTTCCAAACTTTATCTATATAGCTTTTTACGCTTTGCAGATACAGAGTTCACAGTAACTCGAACAGCAAAATAGACAGACTTCCACTGATCGGATTTCTTTCAAAATGTGATAGGAATTTATGAATTCGGACTTAAGTTCCGATGCCAAATTCCAATTTAGATGATGAATTTGGATTCATATATCTAAATTATATCGTTTTCAAGCTATCAAGTTCAAAGATAAACAAATATATTGCAAAAAAATATTTTTGGGCGTATGGACGTCTAGAACGTGGAGATTAGTCAAAATCCCGAGTTCGAATTTTTTGACGAGTAGCTTACTTTATCTATACTTCGTATACTAGAAGGTAAAAATAAAAATGTGGAACTCAAAATTAAATTAATATTAGATACAATACATTTTAAATTTTACCCCTGAATAATTAGCATCAATTTTAAAAATTAAAAAAAACAGGATCATTAAATTATTTATTTATTGAGAAGGACTTATATTGCAGTGTTATCCTCTCAGTTATCCTCTTATTGACAAACGCAGACATTTTTTAAATTTCTATTACCCAAAGAATTTTCTTTAAATCCCTTCTTGCTTTTCTTATGCATGCTCTACTGGCGAATTAAGACTAGCAGACTCTGCTTGATGTCACCCTTAACATGGTGAATGTCAGTGTAATAAATCCACAATGAATGACATAAAATGAAATTAAGAAAGACAAAGAAAAAAATCAGCTGGATTTTTCTCTCTAAAACTTTTCCTCATACTCTCTAATAAAGGTGTCCCCTATAAAGGACGCATTTCATGATAGTCGCTTAGAGCAGTTACGAAATATTAACCTTTTGAATGACATTTTTATTGAATCTATCGTTTTATCCTGGGCAAACATTTTGGTGATTAATCCCTGGTTTGTGAGGAGTAATCCCCTCTAATCTTATAATAGTTATTCCCAATCGATTGAGATAAAAATTTGACACAGACCTACACTTGCAGTCATAAAATCCCATACGAAATTTGATATATTTAAGTCATTTCATTTTTGAACTATTGCGTTTCCATACTTCTGAAAGTACAGATCGACAGACGGCCAACCCTTGTCGGATTTCGCTCAAAATTTGATGTGTTTTTATATTATTGATGTTGAATCTGTGAATCGAATTTTATCTATCTAGTTATCTTCTTCTTTTTTTTAGATTCTTTTTAGCTACCTGTTAACTTATATTCAAACAGAAATACACACAGACTTCCTCTGAATAGATTTTGCTTAAAATTTGTCAGAAATCTACAAATTTGCTTGAAGATCGTAAACCAAATTTCATTCGTGTACACAACGATAGCTAAAAAAAATGTTGATTTTTTGAGTTATTTTTGTCATTTGACGATTACAATACTTTCTCTGTACTTAATATATCAGAAAGAAAAAACAGAAATGGTATTTTCTTGTATGGTGTAAAAAGGCAGACTAATTTAAATTTAAAGCCTCCATTATGTAAATAGGATGAAATTCTCATTCATTTTTGAATGGATGTCCACACAGTATACGATTGCTTTTTGCCATTTTCCATGGTTGTAAGTGTGGCAGATTTGTCTGGACACTTCCTGAATTGTAGATAAGGAACAGGTACGGAAATCCATACACAGACAATTCCTTTTTTCAAATATCGACTCCCTTTTATTTTTTTGTAGCTGAAATTTTATACTTATAATCTATACTTATAATCTTATTTTATAATCTGTGGAATTTTAAATAAAATGACATCAATAATATTTTGAATAATGTCATTATTGCCAATTATCTAATTAATATCACAAAGGTCACAAACAAAGATGACACTATTTTAAGGAGGTATTTTATAATTTTTTTTTCTTATTTAGTTCTTTAAAAGATAGCAGTGTTGGAACAGTGTTCCGCCATTTTCAGGCTCCAGATTCCTCTATACTTTTGGTGTTCCTCTATACTTCTCAATTAAAAAAAAAAAGATTGATACTACCTTTTGTAGAAATTCAAACATTAGGTCAACCTTCCTTTTTGGTTCTTGAATATAAGCATCAGGCCTCGCTAGACTCTGAATTAACTTTGATAACCACGTTAAAGTGGTCTTTATAAATCTCAAGTGACCAGTATCGAATTCAGTCATCTTATAATTCGAAAAAGCAAATTAACTCTCAAGCGCAAACTTTTACTTTAGAATCTGCAATCTGATCGACTTTAGTATATGGTTCTTCAACTTGGAGACAGAATTTCTTACGAGCCTGACTAAATTACAAGAGTTTGAAAATCAACAGTTAAATGCCAAATGGTCAGGGGTAAATATCGAGGGAATATGATTGGCATAGTGCTTCCGGGTTTCACGAATTTCTTCTTGTGTACAGCTGACCACCCCGCCACCAATGAATGAGGCAGTATCGACAGGAAACTGAAGGGCCTCAGAGATCAGCAAGAGCTAAACGTTTACTTTTAGATTTTATTATTTAAAAATCGAAAATTTTATTACGTGGTTTGATGCAGTGGTACTGTCAAAGAATTCTGCTGAGCTTATCAGAAATTCCAGTATGATACAGGGCCCCTCATGCTTCCTTTATAAACTTGGGGACGACCTTGCTGAATTGTTACTCCATCGAGTGTGTGTGGAAAAAGTTTGAGAGCTATTCATTATGAAACAAAAAAAATGGAGGCATATCTAAAAACAAGCTTTTGCCCACTGAGAGCCCGCTTCTCCCAACTTTAAAAGTAAAAAATTGTTCTTAATCATGATGATATTCATAGATACCTCAAAACTAGTTAAACTCAGAGTTATCCCGCCTTACCAGAGCATACAGGGTAGTTCAATAACAATCAGTGATAGCAAGAGAAGAGAAACAAGACTGAGTCCTAAGAATGGTAATGCCCAGATCCTAATAGGTACATTGCCTTACAGCACTTCTACCTTCAGAAGGGAATCGAGAACCACGTCACTACCATGCGCGATTTCTCAAACATGTTTCCATTGTACCTGTGGGGAAAAGGCATTTCAAAAATGATGTTTCCATTCCTTCGAATGTCGTCCAAAGCGAAAAAAAAAAAGCTGAAGATTATGAATGACTCCAAATTGAAGCTATGAGACAGTTCTCGACAGGCCATTAATTCACATCCAACAACACATCCAAATCGACAGCAATGAATAGAAACAAAGCCATATTATATCTATATGTTCAGCTGCAATAAATAGATAAAAAAATCTGATCTCCAATCTGATTTTTTGCAAACATAAGATGTTGCTATACGATATTTACACGATGCTGTTCGATATTCTGATTTCTGGGCAGTATAGTGAGGGTATTGCAAAAATATTGTTAGTTATTTGCTAATAGTCTGGATTCAAAACAATTAACTAACATTAGTACACTTAATTAATTGTTAATTTGTGCTTTAGAGGAGTTTGTTAGTACAAATAACGATAAAACAGTTGTGTCGAAGTCAAATACGAACTCGTTACAAGAAAAACCATTAGTTTTAAATTTATATATATGGTTTACAATATTATAAAATTAAGCATATCAGCAAAATTTAGAAACAGTTTTTTTTTCTTTAATTTAGCAAATACAATAAAATATGAAATTAAAAGTATAAGATCAAAATTTGAGGCATTTTTAAACGTCATAAAATAAAATAGCGCAAGCAAATTTCATAAAATTTCCCTGAAAAAAGAATTCAAAGAAAGAAATGATTACATTTTGAGCTGGCAGACTAAGTTCTATAAAATCCAACAGATGAATTTGAAAGTAAATTTTTAAGGTTGTTATTTTAATATTGAAATAGATGATATATATAAAAATATACCAAATATTATTTTTAAGTTTTAAATTAATCAAAGATAAGAAAAAATAATCGAAAAATCAAGCGTGAAATCTTATCAAAGACTTTCGTAAAATCACTTTCTCGTACACGAAATTTATAAAGAGTAACTTTTGTAATTATAAAAAAAATTCGAACGCAAAATTTTGATGAATCTCACTGAGTTCGAAAAACATATTTTTGAAGTTTGTCTATCTGTTTATGAGCACGGGATTTTGACTCTCTGCTTTTATGGAGAAAGGCTGCATCTTATGGGCTCTCGTCGATTCTGACAATAAATTTCTCCCTTTCACAATCAATGTACTTCAATCAGCGATCTATATCTCATTTATTTTTTACTTCTTAATAGTGATTCTAGTGTGTAGGGACCATATTTCGAGTGCGCTACAAGATTATTCTATATTCGTGTGTTAGAAATTCTGGGTTTTAGTGCTTTTGTCTACTTTTTTTAAGAAACCTCTAAAAGTTGACTTAAATTATCATAAGGGATTAAATGTTACAGCTGGGGTGAATTTTTTATTTGGTATGAATAGCTGATGGGTGCTTCAATAACAGCCAATTTGACTTCCCCCTTGTATGTAAGTATATTTATTTAAAGACGATTCTTTAAACAAATTTTTAAATTTTATAATAATGTAACTTGGCGAAGAATAGTAAGATTCTACTGTTTCTACATGTTTAGCTGTGTTTACTTTATTCTATTCCTTTTGCCACTCACCATTAAGTTTTGTATTTCCTGTTTCTTTAATTCTACTCTTAGCTTATTCCAACTTGGAATCTGGCAACTTCTTTTTAATTTAGGTTACGAAAAATTGGAATAAGAATGGTTCTTTTGATGTGATTCCGTTAACTTACGCTTTTTAATAGTATATATATAAGTTTTCATCAATATTATGTACGTATTCTATGCAGAATAACTTTCTCTACTGTAAATAGCCTCAATATCTCTGTGTCGTGTTGTGAAAATAAATATATTTAAAACGAAAGGAGAGTTTGTATTGAGTCAAAACAAAATTGGCTTCCGCGACAGGACAAATAGTACTCTGCATTACGTTGTGAGATAGAAGTAAATTTATATACGAATTGGATATTACTTCCGATTACTGAACTGGAAGGTAATTAATTCATGGATCTTTTTCTCACTTATTCTGGGTTGTTTTATTTCAAAGTGGTTCATATTTTATTTCATTGTTTATTATTTTAAGTAAACTATTTTCAAATTGAAGATATTTGTGTCGAGTATATATGTTCAGATTCATTCACATTTAAAATAAGTAAAATGACTCAAAAGGCAGAACAAGCAGAGAGTGAGGCTAAATTAAAGGCTGAACAATTAAAGGTTGAAAATAAATTAAGAAATGAAACAACGAATTTAAGACGTCTTTTTACTGTATAGGCAAACACGTTCGATGATATTCATCATAAGATTGATAAAGTAAAGGACATTCAGGTTCAATATAACAAAGTTGTCGAGAAAGCTGAGCGTTTATTTAAAGCTGATGATGAAATTAAAGAATGTATTATTTTTACTGATGAAGAATATGATACGAAGGAATCCTACAGAGACAGATTTACCGAAATAAGAGTTGTTTATGAAAAACAATATACACAAGATAAAAGTAGCTCTGTAGTTTCCAGTAAATACTCACATGACAATTTAAAATTGCCAAAATTAAGTATGAAAGAGTATGATCTAATACCTAGAACCTGGGTTGCGTTTTGGGGACAATTTTATCTTATTGATGAAGATGAGAATATAAGAGAAGAAGATAAGTTCCAATATTTATTATCTTCGTTAAAACCAAAAACAAAGGCTCGTGATATTGTGGAAAGTTACCTACCGTCCGAGAACAATTATGCGAAAGTTATAGAGCATTTGAAGTCCCGATTTGGGAGGAAGAATTTATTGATTGAAGTTTGCATTCGAGATTTATTAGCATTAGTCAACAGTAAATCGAATATCAAGTTAAATGATTTGCACGATAAACTTGGTTCATATTTACGTGCATTAGAGACATTAGGTGTGACAACGTCTAATTATGCAGCAATGTTGTATCCAGTTGTTGAATCGTTTCTTCCAACAGAAATCTTAAAAGCATGGGATAGATATAGACGGAATAGAGAAGACAAAGAAGACGATCCTGTTGTCTCGAAGGATAAAGTCCTAGAAAATCTTATGACTTTTTTACGTCATGAAGTAGCAGGCGAAGAACATCGTTTCCTTGCAAAAACTTCATTTGGCGATGGTATGAAACGGAAAGAATCTCATAAACCACCACTAAGAGATGAACCCACTGCTGCTACTCTAATTGCGAATGCATCCGTTGGAAAAAATCAGTGTATTTTCTGTGAGCATGCTCATGCAAGTCAAGACTGTCAGAAAATCTCCAACTTGGCTTATGAGGACAGAAAGGGACAAGTTATGCGCAAGAAATGCTGCCTCGTTTGCCTTAAGCCTGGTCATATGGCAAAAAGGTGCCATAGTTCCGTTAAATGTTTGATTTGTAGACGAAGGCATTATGCTTTACTATGCCCAGATTTACGAAAGGATAAAATTTCCTCGAAGAGTAAAGAAGTTGATGAGGAGCAACATTCCACGGAAACTTTGTTAACAAATCTTCCCTCAGAACGTAAAATTTATCTAAAAACTATCACTGTCAGACTATGACATAAAAACAAAGAAGTCTGTGTTCACGCATTGATGGATGATGGACCCCATCGTTCTTATGTTGAAAAGAGTTCTAGTTGCTGAGTTGAATCTTTCTCCTTCCGGAACGGAACTGCTTTCTCAAGGATTGTTTGGAGGCGGAATTTCTCCTTCTATGGAGTATGGGAGATTCACAGTAACGGTTGAAAGCTTGGATCGTAAATATTCGACTTCAATGTCTCTTCTTGATCAACCGAAAATTTTCTCAACTTTACCAAGGATAAGTGATAAAAATTTAATTGCCGAACTTGCTTCTCGAGGCATTAAACTGACTGATATTGCACAAGATACGCCACCCATAAGAGTTCTTCTGGGAGCAGATGTGCTTGGAAGAATATTGACCGGAAGAATAAAGATACTTACGTCCGGAATATCAGCCATAGAGACTTTATTGGGTTGGACCATTTTAGGATTAGGGAAGAAAAAACAATCTGTTAACATGGTTACACTAGCTCTGCAAAATATCGAGCTTCCAAAGATTTGGGATTTAGAAGTTTTGGGAATTAAAGATCCCATTGAAAGAAAAAATAAGTCAATACGATGATGTTTTGAGACAATGGCAAAGGGAAGGTATAATAGAAGCTATCGCAGAGAATGAAATTTCAAACCCAGGTCATTATCTTCCTCATAGACCCGTCATAAAATCAGCCAGCCGCACTACTAAAGTTCGTCCAGTTTTTGACGCATCCTTCAAACAACCAGGATATGCTTCTCTAAATGAATGTTTAAGTGTTGTACCTAGCCTCTCAGAACAGATTCCTCCTCTTCTCTTAAGATTTCGCACTAATAACTTCGGAGTGATTGCTGACATTAAGCAAGTCTTTTTTACAATTAAGTGTCAGACCAGAGGATCGTGATTTTTTGAGATTTTTATGGTGGGATTCCAAAGATAGTTCGAAATTGGAATTTTTCAGATATTGTAGAGTTGTCTTCGGAGTTGCATCAAACCCTTTTCTTTTGAATGCTAGCATTCGCCATCACTTGGATTCAACTGAATTCCAAAATGAGTCTCTTCAACCGACAGTCGAGAAACTTAAACGAGGATTTTATGTAGACAATTTAACAGTCAGTGTTGAAAACAAAGAAGAATTATTACGGTTCAAGGAACAAACCATGCAAATAATGAATGCAGCGTCCTTTGAATTACGGAGTTGGGCTCACACATAGAGCTGAGATACTAATAGAGGGAGTGCAACCCTACTTTGGTGTAGGACAAGATAAAGTCACATGACTTGTGGACAGAATTTGTGTTCACTGTAACCGCATTTTCCGTTCCCCATTATATTTCAATGGCAGATTTTTTCTCGCTTTTAACTGTTGAATTTTAAAACTTATTTAAGCCATGGTTAACTATTGCTATGCAATTGGATGCAAAGAAAAAGCTTTTAAGGATAGTTATGTATCATTTCACAGGTATGTATAATAAACATATTCTGTTTATATCCATTTTAAGTCAATTTAAAATTTCGTAACCTCCATCACTCAGTGATTTTGGTGTTAAAACTGAATAATATTTCATAGTTTGGTTTAGTTATTGTATTAAATTTATTTAATTTGTTATTAAGATTCATTTAAACTGATGTAACTGCATTATATTTTGTTGCTTGCTTTATTTTAATCTCGAATATGTTGCAAGTGCTTGGCTGCAAGCTTGGCGTGATTTTTTCTCGCCAATACAAGTGTTTGCATAAAAACACTATTGGTAATTGGTATTGGTAATGGTAAAAAAACATTATTGACCGATTAATAATTGTGTATTTATTTTAGTGCAAATGAAGTTCCTTATTATTAAAAGTGAATTTTAATGTGCACCCAGCTGCGCCAAGAACGCCAAGTCGCCAATAAAGATGGCGGACAAAATAAACAAATACTTCCGCGGAACAGTTACGGTTACCATTTCCCGCCATCTAATTATGACTTTTTACTGATAAGTATTTTTTTTTCATACTGCCCGGTGCCTTCTACAGATGCTTTTGGCATCTGTAGAAGGCACCGGCAGAATTTTTTAACTTAAAAAAAGCATCCTACGGCTTCGCTAGCAAAGGGGAGCGGGAACCTAGTAGTTTCGCTATCACATTGAACATAAGGACTGTGTGGATAACATGAACCGTACATAATTAATTGAAAAGAAAGAATGAAGGATGTTGTACGAACGGATTTCAGAAGGAATTCTGCCCGGTGCCTTCTACAAATGCCTTCGGCATCTGTTTTTTTAACTTAAAAAAACATCCTACGACTTTGCTAGCAGCGGGAGCTGGAACCTAGTAGCTTCACTAGCACATTGAACATAAAGACTGTGTGGATAACAGAAATAGTACATAACCAAGAGAAAAGAAAAAACGTAGAAATGAGCAATCGGAACTTTCTCCATACAAAATTTCAAACAAACATATTTTTCCCACCTTCATCAACTCGTAAAAAAATATATTCCACTCACCCTTCATCCATTCTGTCGGTTCGATATCAAACCATTTTCAATACAAAATTTCAAACAAGCATCCTTTCCTAACTTCATCAACTCGTAATATATATATATATATATGTATATTTAATTCACCCTTCATGCATTCTACAGGTTCGAAATACTCCCGACGTAACAAATTATGAAAGGAACCAACCGTTATAACACCAAAAGAATTACGAGAACTGCGAAGAATTCCATTGCAGCTGTCTTTTAAAGTGAGAATGCAGACGATTTTTTTAAAGCGCATACTGACAATTAAAAATTGCAAAAGAATAAATATTTTCTGTTCGTATTCACATTAAAAAAAAAGAAAGAAGAAAATAACTTTCTTTATTTAATAAATTTTAATTATAATAAAGAACAAAATTAAAATCTTTAATCGATATTTTTTTAATATTTTTAATTTAACATTTTTCATAATGTAATTGTAGTTTATGTACAACTCAACCATTGCAAAAAGTAGTAAACAAAACAGCAGTATGGTTGCTATAAGAGGCATCCAATGGGTTGCAATATTGGCTACAAACAGCTGGTGCACACTAATCTTCACTTAGGCCTAAAGTTCCTTATTATTTCCAATATGTTTTTTTTACCATAAATATTCGAATCGTATTATACTGTAAAAGATATTAAATCATCATTGTGAATGAAATCGTGAAACTAAAACGTTTTATTAAAAATGTTATACGTATAGTAAAATTTCATAAATGTGCTAGCAGTAATTGCATGTTTTTATAAATTTTAATTAAGATCTAATAAGAAACTAGTGAATATTCTAAAGATAAACTATTAAAGAAAGAAATGCTATCTTTACAGATAAAAATTTTGTCTGAATGTTAATTTTATTTATAACTTGCGATATGCACATACCCTAAAATCACCGTTTCCGTAAAAATTTCGAATTTCCTTATTATTTTGTATTAAATCAACACATTTAAGATTCCAAAAAATGATTTACTTTTGTTTCTGCGGTAGTTAGAAGAAAAGCACCTCCAACACTATAAACCAGAAGCGAAATATTTAAAACTGATATTAACAAGGGTAAGGCACGAGGTTTAAAATTGAGTTCGGAATGAGATTTTGTATAATGATAGTATACATTTAGAATGTTTATTAATGAAAATATTAAGACTCAATAGTCAACTTTAAAACTTTCAAATTAGCTTATATACTAATAATGGGTTACCTTGAAGTCCTTTCGAGTAGTGTAGTGGTTAGGGCACTGGCGTAGCATGTAGGATATCTGGGTTCGATTCTGAGCTAGTGTTTTTTTTCTTTCTAAATTTTTTCAAAATAATTTAACAATTTTAATTAACATTTTTTTCATTTTTTATGCAAAAATAAATATTATTCAGAATATTCAAGGGAAAAAAAAAGACCTGGGTCACTTTTATAATCTGCTTTTATTATAAAAAGTTTTTTTTTTATCTGCATGAGATAATGATAAAAGTATTTAAACATGTAATGTAAAATTAAAAGATGTTTTGGGGTAAAGAAAAGAAATAAAATGTTTACTTAAAGAAGGAAAATACTCACTTTTAATTAATGCACAAAAAAAAAGTAAAAAGTAAACATAATTTAAATCAATAAACTCGGCTACTGATGTAAAAAAGAAAACATTATTTTCGAAACCAATTTGCTTAGTTTTCAAAAAAATGCATATATATATATGTGTGTGTGTGTGTGTGTGTATGTTAACCGGAAATTAAAACCGACCGGACCCAATGCCGGGAAACAAAACGTTGCGCGGCAGTTTTTGAGTATGCCAAGATTTGCGATATGGCTCCAAAAAAGGCCAGATTTCTCACACGTGACTTGGCTCATGTTGCGTACACTTGTTTAGACTAGAAACAAGCGACTCCATTTATATCATCTCTATGGGCCCACACAGGAATTAAACATCTAGAAAGTCAAAATGTGCTCGGACTTAAAAGGGATACCGAGACCGATGAGCTCTGTTCATCTTGAAACTGATATGGGAATAAGTGATACTATTTCTAAGAGGAAATTACTTTCAATTGTAAATAGTATATATGATCCTATTGGTTTCACCTCACCTGCGACTTTATTACCAAAATTATTGTTGCAAGAAGCCTGGCGTAATAAATTGGACTGGGACGAGGAGTTAACACCTGCTATGCAAAAACGGTATCAACGATGGGCTAAACATTTAGATCTTATTGAAATATGTAGAATTCTTCGCAAGCTATTTTATGGAAGTTTCGAAAAGGCTACCTTGCACATATTTACGGATGCTTCTGCTCATGGGTATGCGTGTTGTGCTTTTTTACGGTGTGAAGAAGAGGGAGAAGTGAAAATCTCATTGGTTTCCACAAAAGCTAGAGTAGCACCTGTACCGAGATCTACAATTCCCGATTGGAACTATTAGAAGCAGCCATTGGAGTTAGAATTGCTTCAACAATTAAAGAAGCGCTTGATTTATCTTTGGAGACATATTTTTGGACGGATTCTATGGTAGTTCTGGGATGGATTACTAACTCAGATCCATGGAATACATTTGTGGGTAACAGAGTAAAAGAGATAAGAGAACTCACAAACGTTGAAGATTGGAGATTTGTTCCTGGAGATGTCAATCATGCAGATATACTTTCAAGACCATGCGATTAGTTTAAACTTTTACGAAGCCAGTGGTGGGAGGGTCCAAAATGGCTCTAAGAACCTCCGGAGTTTTGGCACTATGCTGAAATAACTCTACCAGAAGAGGCATTAGTAGAAAGACGAAAATCTGTTACTGTAAATCTTAATATCAATACCAAAGAATGTCTTGGAAGTATACTTTTCCAGTTATCCAAGAATTATCCGAGTGACAGCTTGGATATTGAGATTTTGTCTGAACATAAGAGTGAATTCAGACAAGCTGACAAAAGAGCTGTCATACGAAGAAATTCAAAGAGCCGAAGAAGCGTTGATCCGATTAATACAGTCAGAATGGCCGACTGATATTCATGAAAAATACACACAAACAATTCAGTTCTACGAAGAGAATAAGATTTTGAAAGTTCGTTCAAGACTTATACTTGGAAAAGATCCAGAAGATTTTGTACGACCTACAGTTTTACCAGATCATCCAATTGTCAGGAGACTTATTGATTATATTCATCAGAAGCTTCACCTTGCTGGTGTGCAAACTACTCTGTCTCATTTACGCAAATGGTTTTGGATTCCTCGAGGCCTGTGGGTAGTCAGAGAAGTTTTGAAAAGATTCATTACATGCAAGAGATATACATCAAAACCTGTGCTACCAGATAGTCCAGCTCCTCTTCCTGCCGACAGAATAAATCGCGTTGCTGCGTTTCAAGAGACTGGTGCTGATCTAGCAGGTACCTTATTCTTGAAAGGAGGTCAAAAGGCTTGGATTGTGATATTTACGTGCGCAGTTTATCATGGTATTCATTTGGAATTAGTAACCTCTCTGTCAACTGAAGCTTTCCTGCAAGCTTTAAGAAGAGTGCTCGAAGAGGACGTTGCTCAGTGATATACACTGATAACGGCACAAATTTTTTGGGAACATCAAGAGCGTTCAACTCAATCAATTGGCAAGAAATAACAGCTGAATGTGCCATAGAGAAGATCAAATGGCACTTCAATCCTCCTACTGCACCATGGTATGGAGGTTGGTGGGAGAGAATGATACGTACCATCAAACAACTTTTAAGGAAAGTTCTTGGTCTTGCTTCTGTATCTTACGAAGAAATGCTGACTTTTCTATGTGAGTGTGAGAGCATAGTCAATGGGCACCCACTTACTTACATATATGATGATCCTAATGAATTGAAGGCTATCAAACCATCAGACTTAAAGGCACTGAAGCTTTGGACTTGGACATTGTAGACGCTAAGCATTTACGTAAGCGTATACGTTATCTTCAAAATCTGCGCTATCAATTACGTCAACGGTTCCAAAAAGAATATTTATCAGAGCTTATTCGGAATCCACAATTAGCTCCCAAGCGATGTGATTTATCAGTAGGAGATATTGTTCTCGTGGGCTCGGACAATGTTAAACGGTTAAACTGGCCTTTGGAACGCGCAATCGAAATGTTTCAAGGAAATGACAACATCGAACGAGTCGTCAAATTGCGCGTGTCAAATGGAGAAATTATCCGACCTATTCAGAGAATTTATCTTTTAGAATTGAGATCTTCTGAGATTTTCGAGGATGTACCTGCAATAGTTGAAAGTGCTCCCGATACCTCTTATAGTGCTAAACAGTGTTCTACTTCAAATGACCAATCTTTTCAATCTGAAGATCTTTCTAAAGAACAAGAAGAAACTCTGAAGAAAACACGACTTGGTTGTCAAATTGTCCCTCCGAAAAGATTGGACTTATAGACTGAACTTCAACTTTAATTTCAGTACATTTATATAATCTGTTTAGTATTTTAGTTATTTTAGTTCATTCATTAACAATTATTAATTAAGATTTCTGTAGTATTTACTTGCATTGCATCTAATTTATATTTTGTTTTGTATTGCTTTAAGCAAGTTATGCCCGCAATACAAAAGGTGGGAGGATGTTGCCACTCACCATTAAGTTTTGTATTTCCAGTTTCTTTAATTCTACTCTTAGCTTATTCCAACTTGGAATCTGGCAACTTCTTTTTAGTTTAGGTTACAGAAAATTGGAATAAGAATGGTTCTTTTGATGTGATTACGTTAACTTACGCTTTTTAATAGTATATATATAAGTTTTCATCAATATTATATACCTATTCTATGCAGAATAACTTTCTCTACTGTAAATAGCCTCAATATCTCTGTGTCGTGTTGTGAAAATAAATAAAACGAAAGGAGAGTTTGCATTGAGCCAAAACAATTCCCATTAATATCCAATATTTTTATAATTTGTAGAATATTAATTCTTTAGTGTATCACTGCATTGCTTTTTATTGTAGCAACGCTAATATTAAGATATAAACTTTTTAAAAAATAATCGACTTCGGTAAAGTGCCCACTCTCTGTCTCTGTACATATATATACATTTAATTTACTCTCTCTATGTCCTCCCGTAACACTAAAACTAATTTTCAAATTATCTTAATCTAAAATATGATCACTATAAAAAACAATTAATCTTCTGTTACTTGTCCTATACCTTTAAACCAATCTCGAAAAAAAAAATGCGAAAGATTAGTATTGTGTAATTATTTCTCCTCAAAGCCATGCAATAATAAACATATAT
>JAPMOR010045044.1:17463-109237 GCA_026543865.1 Argiope aurantia | reverse complement strand
GATTAAAAGGAATTTTTACTTAATTCCAATTGCTAATAGACATAAGGAAAATAGATTTTCAGTATTAACAAAGTTTATTAAAATGTTTAATCTATAATTAGTTTAATTCTATCTTGCTGTGGAAATGTTCAAGAATTGGGTGGAAGTATATCATGTTGGAGAGTATTGGACAGAACTCATTTGCAGTATTATTAACGGTTGCAGATTATGATTTCAGACGCCTAAACATCTGCAGAATAAAATAAAAAAAAAGTAGGAAATGAGGACTGAAAAAAGTGTATTTTAAGTAGGGATTTAAAATTACAAATTCATTTTAGGAATAAAATTTTTTGAACCAGTTTTTAAGTGGCTGAAGGTAACTTTAATGTGAAAAAAAAGTCACTACCGTAACATTCTATGATTTGTGTAAACAAGAAAAATGCACGCTGTTGAGATGAATTATCTATTCACCGATTCTCTCAGAGTAGAAAAGTATTAATGACAGTTAAAAAGCTTGAGTAATGAATTTAAATACCATTGTCAAATTCTAATTTGTTTAAAAGGCTGATGGTACAGGTTAATTTAAAATTAGAAATATGAATTCAAAAGTCAAGTCAAATAGTAAGGCCAATTAAATATTTTATATCAAAAGAAAATAGTATTTATACTTTTATTGCTGAAGACTTATTATTTTGATCTTCCTAAGCATTACTATTCTGCATTAACAGAAAGGAGGAGGAAAAAAATTAATGTACCAATGAAAAATCAACAATTAAAAATCTTGTGTGTCTATGTAGTACAAATCTTAATTTTTATTTTCTTATAAAAATATATGGAATGATTTCTCTCACTGCATATTATATCTGATATAAAAGTTTTGTATTGAAATGATATTTATATATATGCTGTAATGAACTAAAATGATGTATGTTTTTTTTTGGTATTCCAGATTGGCTGAATACAGTCACTGTTCATAACAGAGAAGTGTTAATTGATGCAATAGATAACAGGCCAAAAGGCACTCCTTTGATAACAGTATGTAATCACCATTCATGCCTAGATGATCCCATGCTATGGGGTAAGTTTAAAAAGTGTCTACCAATAGAAAAAAAAAAAAATCTTGCTTTTTAAATCCTACATAAGATTGAAAATTTTAGTTAAATTAATGTTTATTATTTTTTATGTAACTTCAGAAAATTAAAGTAATTCTGTTAAATATTTTTACTATGAAAACCATGAAAAAGAAAATCGCATTAAAGATTTTCTGAATATTTCGGATAGTTATAAAATAATTATTTGTTTGTGAAGAAGCATTTGCATTGAAGGTTAAGTTATAGGATATTAGATCTAATATCCATATAAAAAATACTTAATATAATAACACTGATTGAAACACTTACTGTAAATGTATTTTTTCTACATAAACTGTAATCAGTATGTATTTCAAACTTGCAATCACTTAATTACAAATTGTATTTGTGTGCATAGTTTTTAAACACACACATATGTATATGTTACCGTGATTGTTCGATATTGGAGGATGTCACTGGTGAATGTCAACATATACCAAATACCTCGGTGAAAGATTGAATATTTTATTATAGTCTTATATATTTGGACTATCAGCAGGGTGTGTCGGCAATCACCAACATGCTCTGGTGGACGTCGAAACGAGATGCCAATGTCCACAGAGAGGCGACACCACTGTGCGAATAGAAGTCTCCTGACTGTGGTAGTACAGGTATCCAAAATGTGTTGGCGGTTCTTGTTGGAATAGAAGACTCCGACTTTTAAAAATTAACAAACAAAAATAGTACCCTCAAGTAGTGTTATCCCTGTAATCAGTTTGTAATTTATAAAGAAAAGTTATTTTCCATAGATGAGATTTCTTCTCAAGAAATGTCTCTGCGAGAAGCTGCTGCAGCTAATTTGAGAAGTGGAGGACAAGAGTATACCCACTGTCATTTCAAAAAGAAATTTTTCACTACTAAATGCAATTGTAAAAGCATGGGACTCTTGTGCAATTCAAAGTGCCATAACAATTTAAATTGTTGTAAGAAATAAGATAGTATAAAGCCAATCACACAATTAAGTTTAATATGATAGCTTTAAGTTTAATAGTTTAATTACTATAATTTTCTTAGCTTTAAGTTTAATTATTTAATTGCTATATTTTTATTAGCTTTAAGTTTAATAATTTAATTACTATAGATGTCTCCTATTTTTACTTATGTCATTCATAATATGTTTTAATAATAAAGTATGATTTAAAAATGTAACAAAAATATTTTTTTTCAACATTTACCATCAGTGCATAGTGATTGTCGGCATATACTGGTGATAGTCCAAATATATAAGAATATAATAATATATTCGATCTTTCACTGAGATATTTGGTATATGTTGACATTCACTGGTGAGTGTTGACATTCTCCAGATTTCTGTCTTTCACGGTAACACACAAACACACACATATATATAAAGATTAAATTAATATATATCTTTTGGTTTTTTTGAATAGCATTTTGCTAAATAAGTGTAGCATTTTATGTATGTGTGAATAATTTTTACTTTTGAGTTAGATTTCATTTTATGTCGTAGGCATTTTAGACTGGAGGCATGTAATCAACAGTCGAATCATGAGGTGGTCAGCAGCTGCTCATGATATCTGTTTCACAAATGACTGGCATGCACAGTTTTTCACTTTTGGTAAAACGGTGCCCGTCATCCGTGGTGCCGGTGTCTATCAGAAAGGAATGGACTTTTGTCTGGAACGCCTAAATGCTGGATGCTGGGTTCATTTCTTCCCTGAAGGGAAAGTAAACATGGCTAAAAATGAATTCATACGCTTAAAATGGGGTGAGTCAGTATAGAAATATTTTTTTAATTAATGCAGTTTCCTAGAATTGTATATCTTTTGGTTTAATTAAAAAAAAATTTTTTTTGCAGTGGATTTTTTTATTTATTTTTTGTTGTGCTACAGTTAAAACTTTTTTTTTTTTTTTGTAGTTGTGTGTTCTAGATGGCAGCACACTATGTTCTATATTTTTAAAACTTTGTTAACAGATAATTGATCATTTTTATTATATTTTGATTCTATACAGATGGTGCAATTTGATAGCGTATTTAATAAAAACTGGCTACAATAGTTCATACTATCAAAATAAGAACTTAAGACAAAGCATAAAATCATAAAGAGTTTTGTTTGGAGACTAAAAAGCGGAGGCACTTTATTTTTTCAAAACTTTGTATTCAGACAAAAATATAAGATCATGAGATTCTGAAATTGTAGACTACAGTATAATTAAGCTGTTGTGAATTTCCTAATGAAATTATTAAATATTGATTAAAGTTAAAAATAAAATTATATTATGAATGAGATAAAAATTCTAAAAAACTAATTTACTTAGATAATTTACATTTGTGCTTCAATTTTTATTGCCTTTGTTTGACTCTCTTCTAATTTTTGATTAAAAAAATTTTTTTTCTTTTTTTTTCTTTACACTAATGAAAGCAGTTGAAAAATTTTTTTATTGTCATTATTCATAAAGGATTATTAACTTTTTAAATTTGATTTATGAAATTATATGAAATAAGATAAAACATAAAATTATTGCACACTTTATGCTATAATTTTTATTGTATAAAATGTTTAATAAATGTCACTTTCATATCACCACTTTGAATCTCTTTAAAAAAGTTCCTGTATTTTTAGATTTATCTACTAATTATTCAATCTGAAGAATCTGAAAATATTCTAATTTGTTCTGTGACAAAACCTATGTCTTTGAATCATTTAATCAAGGTATATCAAATATTTAGAAAATTAAATGAAATAAAATTGTAAGTTAGAGAAGACAGCTGCTGTTTTTATTTATTTATTTTTGTGCTCACAACTCACTTTGGAGAAAGCTACATGATATTGCATACCCTGCAATATGAAATGGATTATTTTTCTACTGCAAAAAGTAGTTTGCTAATTATGTTTGAAAGAAAACACTGATGGTCAAGTGATTGGTGCCTCTTTAGAAGTTACTGCGAAGAAATCTGGAATTGTTCCAAATTATTCCAAACTTGTAGTGATTCCTGAATGTTAATTCTTGTAATGGATTCTGAGCGAGCTCTCTGGTAAGACCAACAATCAGCAAATATTCAACAAAGACATTTTTTTGAATTGGAAATCATTACTAAGAAGGAATGATGAACCCATATCTGTGATACATAATTAGAAAGTCTATGAATAATTATGAGCTAGATTTAATGACTGAGCTTATTCTTTGATTTTCACATTACTTGAGCCTCTGTGTATTTATAGATTCAATTTATCAATAAATTCAGGTGTAATCTTGATTATGATCGTAATAAATTAAAAAATAATTAAGCTATTTTGAAGCATCAATATAATCGAATTTATTTAAATTCATGAAGCTCTTTCTATAATCATAAAGTTATGAACACGTATTACATCATTTGCATCTAGTGTCTTTTGTAGTCTCTTGTATACTTGCTAACTTGAATTTTTACTGACTATAGTGATAATGCCACTTTCTATTGAACTTATTGTTGTTTTAAGAAGCATAGCAGTTAAATTAGCATTCTATATTCCTCAAATAGGATTCAAAATATTCTGCTCTAACTGAGTGTGTATGCTTTTTTTTTTTTTTTTTTTAATATTGACAGTTGAATGGGAATTAGTTTTTAATTCAAATCTAAAGTCATAGAAAAATTCTTTTAAAGTAACCTGTCAAAGTAACTCAATTTACTTTTTGTGTCTATTTGGCAATATTGCCCCGATATTCGTGTTTCAAAGATTATGGAAAAAAAGAATAAAATTGATGTTTTCAAGGGAAAATAAATTTAGAATTTACATTTAGAAATTTCTAAAACTATTCCTTGAATATTCATCTTAATGTTAAAAATTAATTGGGATGACATTAATTAATGTTAATTGCTTATCTATAAAACTTAGTATCATGCCATCAAAGTTAATCTCTGAAATCATATTTTTGCATTTTATGTAATGAAACTTTTTAAAACTCATTGTATAATATATGTAATAAGTTTATACTGTTTTATATAGAAATATGTCATATACTTTTTCAGGAATAGGACGCTTGATTGCTGAATGTAAAATTTGTCCCATTGTTATTCCATTTTGGCATTTAGGTAATTCAGTGAATTAATCTGTTTCTTCTGTGTGAAATAAGCATATATCTTGTGGAATATTTATTTTTCTTCTCTGATGTTTTAAAGGAATGGACAGTGTTTTGCCAAATGTTGAACCATACTGGCCTAGAATTGGACAGGTAAAATTAGTTTCAATTTCTTTTAAGTAACTGCATTTAAAATTGTCTATCTTTTCTTCCCCAATTACTCTACTTTATGCCTTTCTTAGTAAATCTGATTGGGGAGAAGATCCATTTTAGAAATAAGTGAATCTAAATATTTCCCTTTTTAATAATAATGTTAATAATTTGGCAAATTTTTACAAAATCTCTTTTTTTTCTTTCTCTAAAATTTTTAATATACATTGGAATTATATTAACTACTAGTCATTGTACTCATAACACCTCCTATTTTTTTTGATTTTATACAAATAATAAAATATATACACCCACATTTCTCAATTTGTGGTATACTTATCCTCAGGGTACGTGAAATAGTTTCAGGCAGTATGCAGAAAAGGAAAATGTAAGAGTGAACATTGATAGATATCTATATAGATTTATTAATTATATATAATGTGGTGGGATTAGGTTGATGATAGGTAAAGGGATATGCAAGTAAAAACAAATGAGAAACACCAATATAATTTTTTTATTTATAATAAATTTTTTATTTTTTGTATATAAGGAGATTTCAGGACCGTCACCCATAATTAATAATGACTAATTGCTGCTTTAAAGTTTTTAGATGACATTTGTAATATTACTATTTGGCATAAGCATTTAATGATTGCTTGGAGTTTAGGTTTTGAGAACTTGCAACCGGAAATTAGCCATAGTAAAAGTTAATTAGTCATAGTAATGGAGTTTCTCTGTTGATACTAGACAACTTTAAGAGATAGTTCTTCAGCTTTCTTGAGCATTAAAATAAATTGATTATTGAAGATGTTGAGAGTCAAACAGCATGTCATTAAGATTAAAGAACTGGAGAAATGTAAACACTTTCTCACTATTATCTGTAAGGATAGTTGCATAGATGTTAAGTTTTTGAGATAAGTTTTTTTTTTGGTATGTTTAGACATTAATTTTTTCAAAGCATATAATGACACACAAGTCATATGGAGTCCAAATTAAATTTGATAGTATCATAGTAGTGGATAGAAAGGAGGGGGGGGGATGTTTGAATTTTAGAGGAATATAAAGTTAAAAAGAAGTAAAAAAAATATAGTTAGAAAATGCAGAATTTAAAATTAAAATGTATTTATATGTTAAAAAAAAGAAGAAAAGAGATATTTGAAGCTGATGTGATTAATTAGATAACTGTGAATTAAAACCTGACAAACATACAAAATGAAGTAACATTTTATTAAATGAATTTGTTGTTACTTTATTTACACATTCTTTTTACTTTTTCAGATGAAAAACAAAAATCATTTAATATATTAAGTTAAAATTTTAAGATATAATTTAAATCATACTTTATTTTTAAACTAAGCTAAATAAATAGTAATCATATAAATAGCGAGAAAACAATTTATTTATAAGATTCTGCCTACCAAATTAAATAAATGTATAATTAGATTTAAATTAAAGATAAGATGGTATTGCAGTAAGCAAGGTATTACACATGCTAGTGCAGGTTCGTGTTAAGAAGCAACCATTAAAAAGACAAATAATATGCCAACTGGGTGTTTCTAAATTTAAAATTGCAAAACAACATTAGGTTAAAAAAGGCAATTTTAAGACAGTGCGTATAGATAAACCAGAATGTATTCACATTAAAATGTGTTTATCCTACTAAATTAAAGTAAAAGTGAAAGTCTTGAAACAGCACCTTAAATTTAATATTAACAAAAACTCGAAAGCAGTGGATATGATGAGACAGTGAATAAGATTTCATATTCACTGAATAATTTTTGCATTAGAAATGGTGCTACAAAAAAAACAAATTTTTTAAACTTTAAAATATTGCCATTTTTTTCGTGATGAAAAATGCTAGAAAAATGTTTATTTTATTCTCTTTAGGAAGATATAGATACTTTTTAATAACATAACTAATACTTCTTGTTTAACCTAAGGAATATGTGCGCCAAATTTCATTTAAATGCTTTGGGATGCAGAATTGTACAAAATTTAAATATACATTCAGTTTTAAATATGTTGACTTCAAAATTCTTTCTACCTTTTTGCATTTGATATTCTTGTTGTTGATACTAAAATAATAAAAAGTGCGTGATTAATGAAAAATCAGTGCAACTTTAGGATAGTTTTTATTTAGTATATTGAGTGCTTTTTTCAGTGTAATGTAAATATTTTATCATTTAATGATGCTTGTATGAGAAATTATTCCTGTTTTTTTTTAATTATTATACTTGTTTATTTTTTAGAAAGTAACTATTTTCTTTGGGGAACCTATTGATTTTAGTTCATTGCGAGAAAAATTAAAGAATGAATATCAAAGTGCGGTAAGTTGAAAATTTTGTACTTAGTTTTTATTGTGATAACTTTGTTTTCTAAACAGTATTGTGTATTAGAATCCTATTTACATGGTATTTTACACATGCATTTTTTAAAAATCTGCATGTGTGAAATTCCATTTGATAATATTAATGGCTATAATTTTTTTTCACAGAAATCAATTTCATTTCAATATTTATGAAATTATTTAGAAAAAGAAGCCTTTTTACTTATAATATGGTATTGCTAATAAAAAAAAATATTTTTGATCTTAATAGTATAATCTTGAAACTCTTATTTTATTCTTTTATAATGATAAAATAGATTTAGATATATGCTAGCTTTTGGGCTTAGTATTTTATCTAAACTCCTTGGAGTTTCAAATTTGTATGTAAAGTTTACTGTTTTCATATAATTTTTTCTTGACAAATCTTGCATCCATATTTTCTTTTTGTTTATTGTAAGTTCATTCTAGTGTTCAAAACTTTTGTGTATCTACTTGTTATATTTATTTAGTATTCTTATAAAATCATTTTGAAGTATCAAAATGCTTAATTCCAGCACACAACAATAAATTTGTAATAGTTCTTTATTATTTCTATTGTAATAAATTTTTTAAAATCAGATCATTATGTTAAAGCAACCATGCAAAATTTCAAATGAAATTAATTTTATATGTTTTATGTTGTATATTTTCCTTTTATGGTAGGAACCTTGTTTTATTTTCTTTAATTCTTTCTACAGTTACTTTGTCCTTTAATAATTAAGCTTTTTATAACTTTCTTTGTTCGCATATTATATAAAGATATAAAAATGTTTATTCTAATTTAACATTTGCAGATAAGCAGTAATAAAAAAAAAGCATTATTAGATGGAAAATAATTTACATTCTTCTGCTTTTGAGAAAATACAATTGCATTGCATGTACTAGATTTTTCAGTCTTCATTTAATGATATTCTTTGGTTAAAAGTTGCTTTGGTAATTTGCAAGATATGTATAATTTTTTTTAAAATATGAGAAGTAAATTTTTATCCTCCCCTTTTTTAAATCTATAAATCTTACAGAAAGCACATGGTTTTGCTTATTAAAATTCTAAGGGGGAGAATCTCAAATGATTTGAATTCTTTTATGCTGTTAATTATTTTGATATATATAGGATGTGCATAATGAATGTTCATATTTTCAGAATTATGTAGCCATATAAAGAGAGACATATTCTTCCTGGGGCAACTAAAAAAAGCGTTAATACTTTTTTTATAATATGAATTATTTGTTTATAAGAGGAACAGTACATATGTATTAAAGGATTGCAAAAACATGCTAATGTTATCATAAACAACTGTAACTATGCAGAAATTGATGTTTGGAAGGATGTTAGTTGTGGTGATAGTTCAAGCTGTCAATTATTATTGAAATTAAAGTAATATAACTATTTCTCACATCATGCTTAGTCACTCATGAAACCTAATCAATTGAAACTAATGTGTAAACTGAAACTAATGTCTTTAATTTTCTTCCAATTGAAGTGCCCCTGCTATTAAAAAAAGTTTTTATATTTAAGAACATTATCTTAAAAATAACATTTTTTTGTCAAATAATTATGATTTCCATTAATCAGCTGTATCTAATTATCATTTAATGTCTTATTAAAAAATATAAAAGAATTTTTTTCGCAAACCTAGATTTGTTTTTCTGCAATTAGCATTATTGATAGAATTAACTAAAAAAAACTTGAAATCTCTATTTAGTTGAAACTTTTAGACGCTGAAGTACTTTGTATTCATTTAAAATTTTTATTTGTCCCATTTCTTTACAAGATGTAGTTATAATTGGGAAAATATCAAATATGTTTTTTGTTAGGTTTTATAGCCCTTCAAAATCTGGAATTAAGTATTCTCTCAAAGAAATATAAAATGTAAGGTGGAAAAACAAAACAAAATGATTGGATACGGATATATGCACCATTGACTAGCATTTGAATACTTTTCCTTTGTTCATTTTGTATTTCATTTCAATATTTTAAAAACAATTGCATTTTGGTGCTCAATTAATTTCATATTAAACTGTTGCATCCTTTTGTGTTTTTAGCAATTAATGATGTTGTTCATTGATAAAGAATTACTGATTCAAGAACATAATTTGATTTTCTTTCATATTTTCTGGAAGATATAGTAAAAAGATATGTTTTGGTATTTCAAATCAATAATTAACCATTTATCTGGTATAGATTGGCCAGATTGTAGAATATATATATATATTATGAATAAATTAATTACAAATTAACATAAAACATAGCCCGTACGATATCATTTAAAAATGTTAATGTTTAATATAAGTAAATTTTCGTAAAATAGTTTCATTTCTTCAGCAGTTTGTATAAAAATGTAATAAATTATATGATGAAAATATTTTAAAGAAAAGCTTTAGGGCTTTTTTTTTTTCATAAAATATATATTTGTGAAGCTAAACTTGTTATAGAAAATTCATTGAGTTTTTTTACTTATCAGTTTTAGATTAAAATTAAATTGATTTTTTTCCTTTCAATATAGAATAAATCTTCAAGCCAATTCTGCCCACGTTAATGTGCTAAATTTGGTTTATCTATGAGAACCTGACGATAATTTTATTCAAGACTTTAATTGATAATTTTTCTATGTCTTTTTTTAATTTCTTATTGGTACTTATTTTCTTGCTATGGTGCAGTTAGTTCTGCAGACCTTTTGTGCTAGCTTAATTTATTTTTTTTAATTGAACATAATTATTACAAGTAGTTTTATAGTTATTTAAAAAAAATTTAGTAATGATTATTAATTCCTAGATATTATAGTTTTTAATGGTTGCATTTAATCTTTCGAGCATTTTAAAGCCAGCAAAAAGGTAAAATTTCTAGATAAAATTTTGGAACACATTGTCTTTAGTTGGAAAAATACAAAATATTAAAAATACAAATAATATTAAATCATGAAATAGACTTTCTAATTCTAACAGGTCTAATTCTAATAGGGTGATATTTTTTCTTATAAAAGGACAAATTTAAGACTGCTTAAAGCCAATTCTGTACGAATTTGTTCTTGCGAAAAAATATAGAAATATTTTTTTGAAGTATCATTGTTAATTTTTGAAATTTGTGCTGGCCAAAAAATTTCTTGAGGATCTTTTTTTTTTTTAAAGATAATTTCCTCTTTCCCATGAATTCAAAATTTTGTATAAATTCTTAATTTATATTCATCTGAAATCATTTTGGAATTTTGGCTTATAAGTAACCATCTGATGTATAAGATTGGTTTTTTTCTTTTTTTTTAAAGCCAGCATTGGAATTTGGGGAAGGCCAGATACTTAAGGAATATCTCAAGGCATGTGTTTTTATTTTTGCTAATTTCCAATTTCCTTCCTGCACTGACTGTAGCTGCTCTTAGTTTCCACTACTTTTCAGTGTGCACTTTTCCTAATCAGGAATCAAAATGGAAAAGCAATTTATAGAAATTTCTTGCCATCATTTATTATTTAAGTATTCTAAAAAAAAATATTTTTTAAACACATAAAATTTAAAATATGATAAAAATGAAGGGAATATGTAAGCAAGATAAAGTTTTATTTGATTTCATTTCGAATCCTGATTGTGTTATGTATTTGTGGAAAGTTCCAGTTTACCTACTGTCTTCTTATTTTCAATAAATTTGAGTGCTCTTAGTTTGCTTTAGATTAATAGAATTGATTTTATAGTATACTTGTTGCAGCTGGTTATAAGCTGCTAATAAGCTGCTACATATAAAAGTCCTACTTTGATCTAAAAATTTAAAACAGGAAACTTTGAAAATAGACAGGAAGTAATTATAACGATTTAAAATATTAAAAATAAAAGTTTAAAATTAAAATTAGAGTTGAATAGAATATGAGACATTATGAAAAATTTGTTACACCTTTTGAATATATTGATATACATTAATGACAATCTATTCGATATTGTTAAAATATGTAAGATATTTAATATTCAAATCAGAATTTGTTTCATTGCAGTTGATTTCAGTATTTTTAATTCATTCAGCACTAAGCAGTTGAAATTTCCATAATTAAAATGATTTATTGAATGAGATTTCACATACCTATTTTTTTGTCTGATTAAAAAGCAGAAGAAACCATAGAATATAATTTTTTAAGATTTTATATTCAATTTCTGTATTTTGTTATTTAAGGATATGCAAAGAATCATTTTATGAACATCATAATTTACCTTAAGAAATATTTATGATTCTTTATATAGTACAGAACATTGCCCTGGTGCTCTTATTTGCTGGCTTGCTACAAAATGCCAAAAGTAATTCCTGGCTGTCATATAATTTCAATTTATACTTGATTATGTAGTTATGTACTATATAGTTAATTTTGGTTATTAGATTTTTCATTCTATATTTCATTACACATGAATTTGCTATCTTACATCTGGCATTCAGTATTTGTTTGTTTGCATAAAATGAAATGGTGTTTTGATCAACGTTCCTGCAAAGTGCATAGCATTATTAAAAATCTTTAAAAACTGCTTATTTTTAATAATGTTTATATAAAGGTCTTAAAAGGGCTTTCTTTTTTTTGTCCAGATGCTTATTTTTTCTCCTAAAAAACTAAAAAATATTTTAGGACCATGCTAGAATTGACTGCTTATATGATGGCATTTTCTTTGCAATTTTTATCTTCAATCTCTTAACAGACTTCAATTAAACAGGAAATATGCGGAAAAGTTTTTTTTTCTCCCTCAGTTTGGGGAATTATGGAGAAAATATATTTATTTCATTTACTTTACTCTTTGTTTACCTTCTTTTGTTTACTTAGATAGCAAAATACTTTCCTTGTTAGGGGTAATTTTATTTATTCATGTAAAATAATATGAATTAGTTTTTGACAGTGATTTCAAAAGTTAATTCTGGCCTTTTCTATTCTGGTTATTTTTGTAGAGCAGTCATAAGACATATTTCAATATCATTTAATAAATTACCAATAGTAATTTATTTAAATATTTTTATACTTAAAAATTTTCTGTGAATAAAGTTTTAGAATTTAAAAGAAAAGCTATTCCAGGAAAATGTATATTTAATTCACCGTAGACTTTCAAATGTGCATTCATTGACTGACTCAAGTCTTCCAAAAATAAGTAAAGTAAAATATTTATAAAGCTTCCAAGTTACTTTTAGGTCATTTTTTATTCTTGCCTAAGATATCAACAATAAATTAATGCCAATTAAATTCATTTTTTTACTTTCTCGTACAAAGTATTCAAAGAGAAAAACTTACATTTTTCAAAAAATTCAAGCTCAAACTTTTGTCTTAATTTCACGATTCAAACATCTGAAAATTAAATTTATGGAATTATATGTATCTGTAAACATGATAACTTAAAAACGATGGGATTTAGGTGAGTGAAATTTGGTATGTTGGCTTAACACCAATATTCATAGATTTCTATAAAATTTTGAATGAAATCCATTTGCAGGAATATTGCCGCATTGAAGAAAGACAGTCGAATCTCCATGGCCGAATGGTCATGGCACTGGTCTCGTGATCAAGAGACCTGGGTTCTAATCCTGCTAGAGACAATGCTATTAAAAGTATATGTAAATACTTAATTCCTTGATTTTATGTTTTCCTTTAATTCATAAAAGAAGTGTCCAGAAGATACTGGACATTTCTTTAGTTTACCAGACAAGTGTTCTGGACTTTTCTTACTGTCTCCAGAAGAGTATTCTGGAACTTTTCTCTGCTTGAATAAAAGCAGAAGATTTGTCAGTTACTGTATTCTCAGTTCTGAGTTCAGAGTTCAGTTAATAAATTGGTTTAGCTCTAACTCTTGTGTTTGTCATTGAGTTCTATACTATAGTTCTACGTGACATTCTTTGGTGGAGGCGCCGAGTACGATTCCAGTCAGCGTGGAAACGAATTTACGAAGAAGCGATCGCCTTAAAGGCCTTGAACCAGAATTTGGACTTTATTTCCCACCACCTAGAAAGACAAGGAAAATGCCTGCAGAACAGGAAACTAAACCTGTCATCCTGACATCTGCACAGCCACAATACAGAAATCCATCTGTATTTAAAGAAGACGTGGGACAAGACTCAAGCAAATGGCTGAAGGAATATGACAGAGTATCAAAATTCAACAGATGGGATGACATGACTTGTCTCGCAAATATGTTCTTTTTCCTGGATGGCACGGTGAAGCAATGGTTCGAAAATAATGAAGAGAAATTGACTTCCTGGGATATTTTCAAATCAATGCTAAAAGAGACATTTGGAGAAACACAGCACTATGTAAAGAAGGCAGAAGAGGAGCTGAAGAGTAGAGCTCAAAAATCTGGCGAAAGCACGCAGTCGTACATCCAAAGCGTGTTAGGGTTATGCCATCAAGTCAAACCAAATATGCCAGAAGAAGAGAAAGTGTCTCATCTTATGAAAGGAGTCGCCGAAGATGTTTACCAGGCACTAATGACGAAAGAAATAACCACTACAGAGGACTTTATTAAATGGTGTAGAAAGATCGAAGAGATGCATCAAAAGAGAATCCGGAGTAGGAAATTTGAAAAGCTTCCAAATGTCGTACCAATGGCTGCAATTGACGAAAAACTGGATCTGTCATCACTAATACGTCAAATAGTGCGAGAGGAGGTCTAGCGCCTCGTATCTCCAGTAGTCGATCCCGAACTCCAAGACCAAGGCATTGAAGCCATTGTTCGAGAGGAAGTAGAAAATGCTTTGGCTCCTTTGTCACAGACAGCACCAGAGTGGACAAAGGTCAAACCAAGACGCCGACCTTCCTATGCTGACGTTGCCAGACGACATACGCCCGTAGCACAGCAACCACAGAGGAAGACAGATGTCTGGCACACTCCTGATAGAAGACCCGTCTGTTTCCATTGTGGCCACCCTGGCCATGTAGTTCGATACTGCCGAAATCGCAAAGCTATTTTTGAGGCATATCGGGCTAATTGGAGAGATTTCGGCCGTCAGACGTCGAATGAGGGACGCTATGCTGACGAGTACAGCCGACCAGCAGTCCGAGGTTTGTCGCCCAGCCCATCACGAGGACGATCGTCGACACGCCGCTACAGATCTCCGTCGCCATATAGAAGATCCAGTCAATCACCTAGCCGGAGAAATGAGGAAAACTAAGCGGTGCGACCTTCATTGGGGGTGAGGCCGCTAGTGACAAAAATCCTCCGATTGCCGCAAAGATGTCTGGGAACAATATTGAAGTAATCGTCGACAATGAACCAGTACCTGCCCTTGTGGACTCTGGAGCCTCATTTTCTGTTATCTCGGAGAAGTATCGTCGCCTACTGAAGAAAGTTATGTTTCCAACAACTAACAATGTTCTTTTAAAAGTCGCCAATGGAAACTACGTGAGACCAGTGGGAAAATGTACGCTTCGTCTCGAAATCAATGGTAGACCTCAGGCTTCTGAATTTATTGTTTTGCCGCAATGCAGTCACAATATCATCCTTCTCAAGCTGTTATAGATTGTGGCCATTCGGAGTTCTTGTTTCAAGACGTCCTTCGAGAATCCCAAACTCCAGCCGTTTATGCACGATAGAAGACTATACAGTACCTGCTCGTTCTATCAGAAAGATTACTGTCTTAGGCAGTAAGAACCTTCGAGCTATCGACGTAATAGTAGAGGGAAATAGGATGCTCCTCTTGAACAAGGAAGTTGCTATTCCGTCTACTATAGTTACGCTCCTTAATGGAAAAGCCGAACTATGGGTTGCCAATGGACAAGGAGAACCTCAGATCATCCCTAAAAGCATGTGCATCGGGTATACGGAACCTTTACACGAAGACTGCGTAAATACCATAGATGAGGGATCGCCTTATTCCATGACCACTTCAAAGGCAAAGTTGGGTGTCATCGACTATACTACGATGATAGCTCTGGATTTGAGGATCGACCAAAAAGAAAGAATGTGTCATCTACTCCAGAGGTTTTCAGAAATTTTCGATCAAGAAAGCACGTTCAAGAACGGAAACCAACTCAATGTTAAACACCGTATAAACACAGGCGACCACTTACCTATTAGTCAGAGAGCTTACAGAGTGTCCCCATCCGAACGCCGCATTATCAGTGAGGAGGTAACCAAAATGTTAGGGAAAAACATCATTTAACCATCAGAAAGTCCATGGTCATCTCCAGTCGTCTTGGTCAGGAAAAAAGATGGAAGTTGGCGTTTTTGTGTTGATTATCGCCGACTCAACAAAATTACCAAGAAAGACTTGTATCCATTGCCACGTATTGACGACACCTTGGATTGCCTGAAGAAGGCAAAATATTTTTCGTCTATAGATCTCTACTCCGGTTACTAGCAAATGGAAGTCGATGAAGCCGATCGTGAGAAAATGGCTTTTATTACACCTGAGGGACTATACGAGTTTAAAGTGATGCCGTTTGGCTTATGCAATGCTCCTGCAACTTTTGAAAGGATGATGGATAATCTTCTGCGACATTTAAAATGGACAATGTGCCTTTGCTATTTAGATGACATTGTGGTGTTCTCAGAAACATTCGATGAACATCTTCAGAGGTTGAATACCGTTTTTCATTGTATACAGAACGCCGGCCTTATCCTCAATCCAAAAAAATGTCGCTTTGGAGCACAAGAAATAAAGATCTTGGGACACCTAGTATCCAGTGATGGCGTACGACCGGACCCAGAAAAAATAAAGGCCGTGAGTGACTTTCCCGTGCCTAGGAATATCCATGACATCAGAAGCTTTCTGGGACTTTGCTCTTACTATCGCCTATTTATCAAGGACTTTTGCCATAAAGCCGAACCTTTACAATTGTTACTGATTGTTACAATTGTTACACAAAATTCTGTTGGGGACCTGAACAAGTGGAAGTTTTTAATACCTTGAAGAAAGATCTTACCTCCGATCCTGTCTTAGGCCTTTATGACGAAACTGCACCAACGGAACTTCACACCGACGCGAGTGGATACGGAATCGGCGCAGTATTAGTCCAAATCCAAGATGGGAAGGAAAAAGTAATAGCTTATGCCTCGCGGACTCTGACGAAGGCTGAGAGAAACTATTCCACAACTGAAAGAGAATGCCTTGCGGCCATATGGGCTATAACTAAGTTTCGGCCATATCTCTTTGGAAAGGCTTTCAAGATCATCACTCACCATCATTCCCTGTGTTGGCTGACAGGACTGAAGGATCCCTCTGGAAGACTCGCTAGATGGCGTTGCGACTCCAAGAATACGACGTATCAGTGGTGTACAAAAATGGAAGGAAACGCAAAGATGCTGATAGTCTGTCCAGAAACCCATTAAAAGTCGATGCTTCATGGTATGGGGATTCCATAGGTGCCACTTTATTCACTAATCTCGCAGAAGAACAGATGAAAGATCCGGTATTGGCAAAAATAATGAGAGCAACAAAGTATCAAAACAAGTAGGCTGGGAAACTTTGAATTAGTCGAAGGAGTCCTCTACAAGAAGAATTTTGATCCGTCCGGAAGGAAATTCCTACCAGTGATCCCGAAGCATTTAAGGCTCAGTATTCTAGAATCTCTCCATGACGATCCTACCGCTGGGCATCTAGGATTCACCAGGACATATGACAGAATAAGAAAGCGATTTCATTGGCCAGGTTTGTACAGAAATGTTCGAAGATATGTGATGCACTGCCGAGAATGTCAAAGGAGAAAATCTATTCCTCAGAAGCCACCAGGCCGTCTCGTGCCTATTCCACCAGCTGCTGCTCCTTTCCATCGCATCGGAATCGACCTTCTAGGACGATTTCCAAAATCTGACAACGGCAACAAATGGATTGTAGTATGCACCGATTATTTGACACGGTACGCAGTCACCAGAACTTTACCGACGGCGGAAGCTACACAAATAGCCAAATTCCTACCAGAGGACAGACTCCTGAAACATGGAGCTCCACGAGTTATCATTACAGACCGTGGTCAAGTATTCCAGTTCAAGCTAGTGTCCGATATTAATAGACTGTGCAATATCACTCATCGAATGACAACAGCCTATCATCCGCAAACAAATGTCCTCGCAGAGCGATTCAACAAAACGCTAGCGGATATACTTTATGTATGTTGATGTCGAACAGAAGAACTGGGACCAGGTATTGCCATTCGTCACATTCGCCTACAACACTGCCAAGCAAGACACGACAGGTTTTACGCCCTTCTACCTACTACATGGGCGAGAAGCTGAAACGCCGTTGGATACGATGTTTCTTCTCTGCCCCAACGAGTTTAGCCAAGAAGACGATTATGTTAGTCATCTGATCAATAAGGCAGAAGAATCGAGGCAATTAGCTCGTGCACGAACTCACGAGGCTCAGCAGAAAGATCGCTGGCATTATGAGTCATCATCGGATATTGGCATACGAACCAGGGGATTTAGTGTGGACTTTTATTCCAGTTCGTAAAAAAGGGCTTTCTGAGAAGCTCCTCAAGAGGTACTTCGGCCCTTATCAAGCTTTGAGGCGGTTGTCCGACGTCACTTATGAAGTAGTCGATTTCGATCCTAATTCTAGAAGGCGGAAACCGAAGGAAGTTGTCCACGTTTTACGCATGATACCATGACCCAGAAGAACAAAACGACCAACATTCTTATAAAATAATGGAGATTCCGGAAAGAGACATTTCTCAAGAGACTACTCACCGTGAAGACACGACAACTTATACTGGCCCTGTGACTCGATCGAGAGCTAGAGCCACACAATGAAATGTCATAACGTCGAGACGCTGTTCTTCTAAGGAGGGAGCAATGCCGCATCGAAGAAAGACAGTTGAATCTCCATGGCCGAATGGTCATGGCACTGGTCTCGTGATCAAGAGACCTGGGTTCGAATCCCGCTAGAGACAATGCGATTAATAGTATATGTGAATACTTAATTCCTTGATTTTATGTTTTCCTTTATTTCATGTTCCAGAAGATACTGGACATTTCTTTAGTTTAGTTTACCAAAAGTGTTCTGGACTTTTCTTACTGTCTCCAGAAGAGTATTCTGGAACTTTCTCTGCTTGAATAAAAGCAGAAGATTTGTCAGTTACTGTGTTCTCAGTTCAGAGTTCAGTTAATAAATTGGTTTAGCTCTACCTCTTGTGTGTGTCATTGAGTTCTATACTATAGTTCTACGTGACAATATCATCAACATCATCCCATCAAAAAATATCGTATATTTTTGAGGAATAGATGGCTGAAGACATAGCTGTCAATAATATAAACAAAGTTAGAATATGACTTTTTGATGTTTTTATAGAAATTGAAATTTCTTTTAGAAAAGGATATTGCTGAAATTAAATATAATGCTAATGCATTTACTCCAAAAGCTGGATATTTTTCTAACAAAGTTCAATAAATTAGGAAAGACTTATTGAGAAAATTAAATAAATTAAAAGTGTCGGAAAATGTTTTTAAAAATAAACAATTTTTTTTTATTTATATAATTAATAAAATTATTAGGATTTAAAAAAAAAAATCTAAGCTTTGTTTACTTATATCTGGAGTCCTTTCCCCAAGGAATTGAAATGTTACTGAAGTAACAGCATAGGGTTTTCCCTTAATTTTTCTTACTGGTGTTATAAAATAATTTTAGATGTGTAACAAAACTACTTTAATAAGATCTCTAAATGAAACTTGCACAAAAAGCATTTTAAATAATTTAATTCAGTATTGAAGAAAAATATTTAGTCATTACTGATAGTATTTTATGTTTATATTTTATAAAATTTAGTAATTAATTAATATCCAATTTAGTTCATTTCATCATTACAAATAGCTCTATAATCAAAAATATTAGGCCAGTGTTGGTTCTTATTTTTCTTTAAAGGTGCTTAAAACGTATAAAGGGCATATTTCTTAAGGTAAAATTTGACTATGTGCTTTGTTTAGTTTAGTTTTTTTTTATTGGCGATTTTTTCATACTGATGGCATCATAATTTTTCACATAAAATGCTGTCATTTTTACAATTGCATTATAGCTGCTTTTTCATGCCATTTTGCCATACAGGTGTTTTAGCACCACAATTTCAAATTTCTAAGAGGGGTAAGTTTTATCAATCGCATAGTGATGTTGGGTCGGTAACACTTTCCAAATACGGTAGATGGATTTGTGCATGTTGGAGACTCTTGAGTATTTCCTAAGAGAATCTTTATTTCAGTATTCCTTAACAAGATTTTGTGATCAAAACCATTGATGTCGCAACTTCCCACGTTGATCAGAGACTGATAATTATCGCAGATTATAATTAGACATTGCAGAAATGTCAAAGTTGACACCAGCAATGCAGCATTTAGATATAAAATGCGTAGTTCATATCAAAGTTATGAAAAACAACTTCAGTGACGACTAATAAAACACCATGCACTTTGACTGGTTTGGCATTAAAAATCTTGCATTGTGAGTGAGATTCACTCAACTGATATTTTTTTTACCCAACTAATAAATAAAATGAAAATAAGCTGGGGAATTTTAAATTATTTTCTTTTAATTAAAAAAATAAAATCTTTATATTATCAATTGAAAACCAATATATGTACATGCAAAACATATTTTAGCTGTTGAATGGTGCTTGACTGAAAAACAACATTTGAAACTTTAGAACTTTGATTTATTTTATCACAGGAGGCATAATTTAAGTATAAAGAATAAGAGGTAAGAAATACGTCTTTCTACATTCCAGTATAAGAACAGTATAGCAAAAGAGACACATTTTTTCCTCAATGTTTTTATAAATGAGATTTTGATAAGGTTTCTTTGTCACTGTCAATTTAAAAAAGGGTAATTTTGGTATCTTTAAAAGAATGTTGCAAATATTAACTATATTTATTCCTCTTGTTGGAGTGTGAGAAAATGCTGAGACTAACAGTTTTATAGAGCATGTGTAAAAAGTAATTAAATAAAAAGTAGAATTGGATCAAGAAATAAAAGACCATTTTAGAATGATGTTCTATATGGGCTATATTAAGGTATAAGTTAGGAAATTAATTCGGATATAAATTACATTAAGAGATATCATTACACACACAAACATGAGAAGGAAGAGGGTTTTTTTTTTCTGTGCATGTATGAATTCTTATTGCATCTGCTGATGTTGGCTGTGATCGATTAATGATCTCTTTCTGTTCAATGTTGGCAAATGTAATGTCATTGATTACAATCATTGAATCTTGCTATGGATTGTTGAAATGAAAAGTTTTTAGGAAATGGTTAGGAATCTCGCACACTTGCAACAATACCTACCCCGTCTGGCAAATGTTTTGGATTTGGCATTGCTATGTGATTCTGAATCATATAAGTATACCCTATTCCTCTTAGAAGTTTCTAATCTTAGTGATGAAATAAAATGACATGAAAAACGAACACAGCTGTATTGATAAAAGAAAAATGATTACATTTGTTGTCAAAATTATGATACCATTAGTATGAAATTCTCAGAGGGAGGGGGAGAGGTTACTTAAATTTATTTTGTGGAGATGTAATTATAGAAATTTTGAAGGACTGTTACTTCTTTGTAAATTTGAGCTATGAAACTAAATATAAAAAAATTTATGAATAATTATAACAAAAAACTATCTTTATTTTCATGCACCAAGATTTATTTTTTTAAATTCTAGGAAAGTATCAGCCCCAAAAAGAGTTATATGACTACTAACTTTTTAAAAAAAGTTTTTATTTTTTATTAAAGAAAAATTGGTTTATCCAGCTGATTATTTACATCTAAGTAGAAAAGAAATATTGTTTTTGGCAAGATATATTTGAACATTCTTGTAGTTGAGAACAAAGGTGGTATGTGTGTTGTAATTATTAGGGCACTATAACTTTTAATTCTGTTTTGAGTAGCAGTACATTTTGTACATCTATATTTTTGCCTTTTTTTTAAAAAAAAAAAATGAATTTTGAATAATGTAACTCTTAATTGAATAAGTTACATTATTGATTTTAACCTATTAATTTTAGTTAGAAATTCAGGTTCAAAGCAATTTCTAAAATAGTTTTTCTTTTATTCTCTAAACTATATTTATAAGGATTTCTAAAATTGCAACAAAACTAAGCTTTAAAAAGGAGATTTTTTTTAAAAAAAACCTTTTTACTAAAAGGTTATTTAAAGGTTTATTTACAGCTGAACCAAAACAAAATTTTGAATAATTTAATGCTACTTTTTAGTACTATATACTCATAAAATAACAATACAGGATAATACTTTATCAGGATTGGGACACATTTATTATCTGGCAGCATTAAAAAAAAATAAGTAATAATTATATCAATAAGATGAGGAATAATTTCCTTTGCCAAGGTGTAACCTGGTCTCTGCTACAGTACTTCTTCAGTACTTCACTTACATAACACAAAAAGAAGCATGTGAAATGTGATTTTTTTCCCGTCTTTTTATTTTAATGTAATCATTTGTCAACAAACAGTAAAATTCTTAGATAATTTTGTTAAAATTAAGCCTACATTACTTTGGTTCAAAAGTGCATTTATTTATATTGGGCTGTCTGTGTAAATACTCCTATGTTTTTTCAGTTCAATTGACATAAAAAATAAATTCTCTAAAAAATAAATTCAAGAAAAATTATTTTATGATCTTTTACACTCTCCATATTATTAATCCAATAAATCAGTTTTATTTTAAGGCAAGTTTTGTTTAATATGAACAGGATATCCATTCAAATCAGGGCCTCACAGCTAATTTGTAAACTAATTTGTAATTTGTAAGACACATCTGCTAAAATGATCTAAATGGAAAATGATTATATTTTATGTAACTTGATTCAATAAATGCTCTAATAAATAACGAATTTTTTATTTTACATAAAGCTTCTGCTGTGGAAATCACGATTGACAAAATGTTCTTGAAACACTAATATTTTAAATAAAAAGAGTTAATTTCCAATCAACTAAATCAATCACTTAAACTGACTGATTTATGAAAATTTGTATATCACTATTCAATAAAAAAAGGATAATTTTAGATTTTCCATCAATCGTTTCAAAGAAAATACGCCACTCAGCTCGCAGGTTTTTGAAGATTAATTGGCCTAAGATTATGAAAATGTTGAGTTTTTCTAAATTTTTAACATTCAAAACTTCATAAATAAGTCTTAGTTGATCGTGGAAAATAGAAACATTCATTCATTTATTTAACATTTGGTGTGTCCAGAATTTTTCTCAGAATATGATACCTTACTGCATTAAATTTAGACTTCATAATTTTTGAAATATATTTATAGGCCGGAACAAAATATTATTATTGATTTCATTTCCATCCTTTTGAAAGCAAAACTAAAAACTGAATTTTATGCTGAAGCTGAGAAATTTTTGTTGAATTATTCTTTGAGATATTACATAAATTATGAAAAATATTTTGTAGTTCACATAAGACTTAAATACCGAGCGATTCTGTTTGCAATACTCATATTTAATAATAATAATAAATAAATAGCAATAAAGATGATAAATAAAATAAAATGCTTGGTTTTATTAAAAAATATCTTTATATTAATTGCAATTTCATCAATTCCACTTTAAATTAAAGTTGAAGTTTTACCGGAAATGACAACAAATTAGCAAAATATATATAGTAAATTGAACGAAACGATCTAAACAACAGTATAAGTTTGGTATGACTATCAAAATTTGAAGATTAAAAATGTTTTGTTTGAGAATCTATTAAGAGACCAGTTACTTAAAATATTTAATTGAAAATTGTAGCGAGCGGTAATACTGGGGAACCGGATGGTCGCCAAAGGCGGCTAGTTTTGCTATAAGTGGCAAAATCAGTCTACTTGATGAAGCTGATGTCTCTATTAAGATTTCATTTTGCAGTATCTCTTGAAAATAAGGGCCGGGGAAAATAAATGACTATAATAAACTGTCATATTAAATAAAAATCGCTGAAAGTCTGAGAAACTGTCATGTTTTTTTACCTGATAAAAATGTATAGTGATTTTATTTTAAAATTTTTCCCGGAAGTGAAGGGCTTTGGGCAGGGGCAGGTAAGCATTGATGTAATGTCTATAAGCAATGGATTCTCATATAAAATAAAAATTCTCGAAATGGATCTGGAGGAGGCTACTGATGCTTTGGTTTTCCTAATCACTTTAAATATGAATATGAATGATTAAAAATCGTAATCAAAAGGATGAGAAATAATAATAAAACGATACTGTTATTTAGTTGCTGGTGTGAGCTTTAATTATTTAAATTATTGTTATTTTCTTGCATGTTTATATTATTAAAGTTGATTATAAGGTTAACAGATGGAATCATTTTCTGATGCATTTGCACTGGATCCATGCCATACTTTCAGGATCCTATTAATAATGATTTACCTTAATTGAGATAAAGAACAGCCGAGGGTAACATTTGTTGCATTGTTAATTATATATATAAATTAATTCATAATTACATATGTTCATAATTGCATAGTGTTGCTAGTCATGGTTATAGAAATGAGTGATTGAAAGTAGTACACTTTTTGTCATGCTAGTTAATATATTATTTTTCATTACATATCAGGATATTTATTTCTTTATATTTGAGAGAGCATTGCCTGCACATTGTTGTTTACTTTTTCTTTTAATTAATGCCTCAGATAATGTAAAAGTTAAAATAAAAAAAGTCAAATAAGTTGTATTCTTTTAAAATAAAACTGATTATTTTCTTATGTATTTATTATTTTTATTTTAGATGGAAAAAAGGAAAATCATTACTGATAAAATTCAAGACAATTTATTCCAGTTAAAGCAGCAGGCTGAGCGTCTACATGTAGTGACAACAGAGTAAAGCATCTTTGTATTTCATATATTGAAATTAAATTAATTAGATAGCTTGTATATATGTAAAGTTTTACATATATTGTTGCATTCTCTGACAAATGCTATTAATAGTTATATCTTAAATATTTTAAACTGTTAATAAATGAATATAAATATTTTTGATTAAAAGTTGAAGTTAAATTCTATGCATGCAATGTCTTAATCTGATGATTCTGAATGATTTCTCAAAACTAATTTTATCTTATTTAAACTCGAGTGATATTTACATTCTTTTAATACCTTTCTTTGATTTTGTGTGGTTTATTTCTTATCAAAGTAATAATGTATCAGAGTAATAATGTCCATAATAAAATTGATTTGGAAATAGTTTGAATTGGCAGACAGCATAAATGTTGAATGGTTATTATGATTTATTGCTTAATAAAGTCTTCCTGTATTCCCGAGAGCTTTAATGGTATAAAAATTGCATCATTGAAAATTGTGTAACGAAAAGTGGATACTTGTTGTTTACAAGGTTGAACTGTTGTTGTTTAAGAGGACTATTTTGTGTCGAAGAAGGATAAGAATATGTTGATTGAGATTTTTTGATAATTTTATAGTAAAATAATGAATGCACAGAACAAAATTATGATGATTTATTGTTGAAAATTTTACAGTACACTGTAAAGTTTAAAGTATGTGCAAGGCACTGTTTATGCTCGTTTTTATTACGTAAATACTCTGTTAATCCTATATTATTCTTAATGGATTTTATTAGATATTAATTAGCCTGCTAATCTTTATTCTTTTATTTATTGATTATATGTGCATATACTAAATTATTATGAAATGATGACATGCATTTTCTCAAATGAAAATGTTAGATTGCCAAGATTTTGTTTTATTAATTAGATATGCAAGACATTGCATAGTTGGGTAAATTTCTGCTTGTTATACTAAAGATAGATGAAAAGTATCTTTGTTTTAAGTAGTTTACTGAAACATTAACAATTTACAATTCCTTTGGAGTTAAGATTACTTGTACAGTGTGATCACTGGCCTACTAAGCTGTAATATTTGCACATAAGAGCTTTTCTATTTTCATTTTAAATCATCTATTGATATTATTTTAGCTCATTGGGTAACAAATACATGCAGATAACTTGCTTTATTCTTTTTTTATTTTGTGGGATTATAATACATTTTTTAGAATTGGGAAGTGTAAAAAAGTTCTATTGATAAAAGATATTGTATTTTGTTGTTTGCTAAGCATATTTATTTTTTTCTCTCTCTTGAACTAACATTCTTGAATTTCCTTGATTTTTTTTTTATCTAATGCTTTATTTTTTACTTACATTTGTGTGGTAAAAAATTTTATTTTAAAATATTAACCAAACATTTTGAAATTGAATATTTATGAATATTCTAAATAAAATTTTAAGCAAATTACCAAAATATGTCAGTTTGTTAAGACTAGATCTAATATGTAACTACTAAACTTGCATTATGTTTCATAAATGAATTATATTAAATCTTTTTTGAAATGGAATTCTTGTCTGTCAAAATGTGTATCCATTATTGCCTTTCAAAATATATATGCATTCATTTGTCTGTCATTTACACCATCACACTTGACTATAATAGAAAATATTTTGCTATTGTTTCTTTTTAATATAGAACATTTCTCAATAGTATTTTCATAACTG
This sequence comes from Argiope aurantia, assembly GCA_026543865.1. Lineage (NCBI taxonomy): Eukaryota > Metazoa > Arthropoda > Arachnida > Araneae > Araneidae > Argiope > Argiope aurantia. The sequence goes on along the minus strand of JAPMOR010045044.1, from coordinate 83,152 downwards.
ATAGGCATGTTATGTAGTAGCTCATTTTATTTAATTTTTTTGTCCAAATTTCTTGAATTATTATTCTGTATGTAACCTTATTTATTAAAAGTATTTGATTTACTGTCCATTTATTTTTGCTGAAAAATATTGATGAGCTGTAATCATAATGTTTTATCACTTCAAAATAATTCTCTTTGATATAATGAAATTTCATTTTTCAACTCAGTGACTAAATTTTAATTTTTTAAAAACCTTAATACAATACGTTAATTGAAAAATTTTCTCCCTGTGTTTTCCAAGTATCATTTATCTCAGTGAATAAGCATTTTAGGAAAATTAAATTGCACCTGTTATTCCAATTTGTTATTGAAATTCCCTTCCTACTTTTGTTTCGTGATACGTTCTCCCATAATGCAGTTCAATACTGTGAATTTTAATTTGTAATGATTCTTTAAAAATAATACAGTAGCCCAAAAGGTTATGTTTGTGATAAAAATAAAAAAAAATAATTTCAGTAAAATCATAAAAAATTAACTAAGAAATAGTACTATAGTAATATAAAATCAATTATCTTAGTAATTTTATTTTTAGATTAAAATTTTTTATAATAATTTAATTTTAAATGTAAATGATTTTGCATATTTTTTTTATCCCAGAAAATATGGAAAAGAGTTAATAAATTATACTTAACAAAGTTTTATGCTTCCTTACTTTTTGTCTTATTAAACGATTATGAGTAGAAAATATAGTCTCCCTTTTAAACTGTGTTCCATTCAAACATCCCGGTTTTTGTTATGTTTTTAATGGCTTGTTATGTTTTTCTTCATTTCATTTTCATATGCTTTATTGTATTTTTTATTTTTAAGTCTTTTTTTTAGTTTGAGTCTCTTTCTTTTTAAGTATAAATCATTTTAAAAATTGTATTTGACTATTTTCATTTTCTGCAACTGTGTGACTCATTTAAAGAACAAATGGAAATTACACTCTGTCGTGGAATCTTTGTTTGCATTATACTATTGAGATATTTGACACAATGTGTATATCAAATAAATAAAAATCATTATACAGTATTAATAAAAATATAGGTAAACTAAATTCACCAGAATAATTCTGAATTTGTTTTTCTTTTTAATTTTTATATTAATAAGTATTGGATTTTTAATGATTATTATAATGATGATGTGTTCATTTTCATCTTTAATGTTGCGACCCATCTTAAAGCATGAAGATGAAATTTCTTTTTTAAAATTGAATAAATAAAATATTTTTTCAAAAGAAAATGTATAATTTTAGTTTCAATACAATCCTTTCTAATACATTTTAATTTCATTTGCATTCAGTAAAATAAATATTACTTGATACTTTCGTTTTAATAATTTGTATTTCTTTTTTCATTTAATTTTAGATGCTTACTGAAACTTCTAATTTTTAGTGTTTTCCTTTTTGTGTGTTATGAATGCTGCTAATTTTTACAAAATGCTGCTCAACTTTAATTGCTCAATATGTTTACAGCTTTCTTTGCTATAACTTTTTGTTAATATAATCAAAACTATCACTTGTTACAGTTAATTTTTTTGTTCAAAATTTCACTTACAGTATTTATTTAAGTTATAATGTATGCAACTTTGTTTTCATTAGTGTAATTGTATTGAAAATATTAGGTGATTTATTGCTGTCTATAAATTTATGTTGTATATTTGCAGATTAAAACCAGTGAAAAGATGGTTTAATATTTTATGACATTTGAACTGATATTTTCTGCTCATTTATTTAAATCTTTAATAAGACTGAATCAAAATGTTTTACATATTAACATGGATCAAATTGTGAAATAAAAAAATCATTTCTGTTGGAATTCATGTCATTTTGTTTATTTTAATACATAAATGACTTAATTTTTCAAAAAATATTCTCTAATATCCTATTTTTAAGGTAATTTTTATAAAATTATTAAGAAAAGGAAATCACAAATCAGTGTAGAAAGAAAACATGTTTTTTAGGCAGCAACTTGTTTGTGGAATTATAGTTTCTAGAATGCATCCTATATTACTGGGTTTTTTTTAAAAAAAAATTTTATTGAATAAAAAATTTGGAAAATTATTTATCCCATAATTAATTAAAGCCATATGTTCATTAATTTTTTTCTTCCAATTTATGTAATAATCAAAGAATATTGTAAATATATTTTACTGTTTTAAAATTATTTTTGAACTAAAATGGGAAGAGTAAAGAAATAACTAAAATTTTCTCACAATAATTATTAATATTATCCAAACATGCCTTATTTGTATTTGAAACTTCCGAGGAAATTAAATTTCAATATCTTGCATATTAGAATCTTTAAAGACTTGATAGTCTTTCTTCCAGAATTTTAACACTGATAGAAAATTGGACCTCAATAAGTTTAAATGGTCATAATTTGTTTTAAGTTTTTGAATTTAATTTATTAAAAAAATTTATTTATGAAAATGTGCAATTTTATTTCGTTTGATTTATATTTGAATACATACCTGAATTTTTCTACATCCTAGTGATTTTAATTGTACTGAAATGTCAATTTGTTTTAGTAATTTCAGTATTGTTTTAATCTATACAGCTTGGTACAGCATTATCTTATACGATTTAAAACCATTCACACAGACACATGTTAATTTATTGGTGCATTTAAAAGGAAGGGGCTCATTTATATAATCTTATACTGTCACTTTTGATGAACTATTTGTTCACCCAGATTGATTTTTTTTAGGTTGTTAAATGCTTAATATGGAATGTTTAAAAAATTTTTTGTTATTTGATACAAGTGAAAAACGTTAATTCAATTGAGTAAGTTCATTCCAAATTAAAAAAGTGTGCATATTACAAAATAAAAGCAGAAGAGAAAATCCTACTGCAAAGTTAATGATTAGTAAAACCATGTGACTGAACATTTTGGTGCATGAGTTTGAATTCCATTATGTTGATAAACATTGTTACAGATAGTGTATCAAATTTAATCAAAAATATTATAGAAATTAAAGAAAAAAATTGGACAGAAGTGAAATTGATATCATTAAAAAGATAATTTCTGGAGTCTTTGGTAATGTAATGACAATTTTTGTGAGAATTGTTTTGGAAGATATAAGCATCAATTTCCATAGGTTAGTTAAAATGATTATTTATCTGGCAGGTTAAGCCTATTTTTGCTTTCTCTTTGAAACCTCTTTCATGATTTCTTTTATATCTCTTTTCCTCTCGCTGAATGTACTTTTTAGTGACACAAATCATCTCTAGAACAGATCTAATAATATTTTGCCATTAATTAGCTAAATGAAATATTGAATTCAATGCAATTATAAAACGTTTAGTCTGAAATTCGTTCGTTCAATTGTTTTTATACATTTGACTGTTACCATCCAACAATATTAAGTACTATTTCTGTGCCATGTATGTTAATGTTTTATATATGTATACTTTGTATAAATATGTAGTACTTGATTTAAAATCTTTGCTGATACCTTTTATATTATATAAGAAAACTATATTACATATTATATAATGTATATTTATGAACAATAATGCAATATAATGTGCTTAAAGACATTATAGTGAGATATCTAAAATAAACTATAAAAAAACTAATAATTTTTATGTAATTTTTCAAGCTACTATCGATATGGCATTTGCAGATAACATGCAACAAACACATACTATATAAATAAAATATTTTGATAAATTTGGAATATATTTTGGCATAATAGTGACCAAATAATATATTTGTTAAAAACTATAACACATGTTATGAGTGAATTGCATGCATTAGGTGAGATAAAAAAAACCCTTCCTTGATGTAAAGGAAGGAATTGCATTTAATTTATATGTTGTTTGTAATATTGGAGAAAATTTTTACTGACTCATAAATTTTTAAAATTTAGTTTACATCTGGTATAGAATATTGTTTCATGTGTTGCTGTTGTTCAGGAATAATTTTTAAACCAAGTAATTGTTTTTAAAATTTTCTTTTCTAGTCCGTGCATTTTCTGTAGGCGGTTCAAGATCACATTTTCTACTGCGTTACTGGTACCAGACAACGAATAACGAGGTAGAAAAGGTGACCTTAAACCGCCTACAGAAAATACACAGACTGTAATATGGTTTAATTTGGATTGTCGAATTGCTTAGATATAAAAAGAAATCACACACTTATTGGAACGATTTTTATTGTATTTTAGAAAGCTCAAACAACACTACATCTCATACCACAATTATGTAGTAAACAACTGACATCCACGGATAACTCAGAAGTGAGAAACATGCATAGACATGCGCGCTGGCAAAGTGCCAACAGATGTCAAACACTCTTGGCAGAACAACACAGTTTTATCACTTAGAGGTTTTGATCACTTGGGTAGAGAACAGACATCAAATCAAAATTGTACAGTAATGTAATTTTTTCTTTTTACAAATTTGTAGGGTAACTGACAAAATAATAATAATAATAAATATCCAGAATATATAGGACTGAGAAGACAAATGTCAAGGCAAAGTTGATTATTCTCATATGTATAAGGTTGCATAATATGTTTCAGATTTCTTTTATTTGTCAATTGTTATATTTTACATTATATTTTAAGTTTGTTTAGGATAGAGTAATTAAAAAAATTAGGATTTTATAAAGGAATTTGTGTAATTTTTAAAATGTTATAATCGTAATATCATTTTTAACTTCTAAAATTAACTAACGAAAATATATTAAAAATGAATAGTTTAAAATATGCCTTTCAATTTTTTTAAATGTAAATATATTAATTATTTCTTAGAGGTTTTGAGTTGATTCTTCCATTATGAATATTTTAAGAATGTTTATTTTATTAGCAGCAATGGTAGAACTAAGTTCAAAATATTTTCAAAAAAGTTTTGAAAATTTGATCTAATTTCTAATTTATTAAAATTGATATTCTGAGCTTCTGTTGCATCTCCTTCAGAATAAAAATAATTAAGCTGATTAGGAACTTCCAATTTTGTTGTAAGGTTAATGGTTTGTTCTTTTTTTTATTTAATTTGAAATTTATTTCAAAATTATAGAATTAAATCTGTGAAGAATTCTTTTAGTTTTTGTTTGAAATGAAGTTTTTATTTTGGTACAAAAACTGTTTTGTGTGCCAAGCTTTCATGTCATTTTCTTCAAAAATTTGATTACTTGAATTTCCATGCTAGTTGAAAGAATTTGATAACTCGAATTATTTTATGTATTACAAATAAATAACCACAGTTATATTTTTAAATCGAACTTTGATTTTTCTCGCAAATTCGAAACATTCTCTTCACTGCATCATGTTGTATTTAGAAAACGTCATAGATTCAAATAATACCATAAAATGTAAGTTAATTTTGCACAAAAACTAAACAGTCTCAATTGACACAGCGAATTAAAATATTTCATTCAAAATTAAAGTTTCCATCTTATGTCAAAACATTTTAAATGATTACATTCGATTACTATTTAAGGAATAAATATAAAACCACATTTAACTTAATTTGCATATTTTACAAATATTAACATTAAGATATGTAAGTTTGATGTAGAGTTAAGTGAGACTGTCTATTTTAATAGTTATGTTTTAAATGGTAATAATTCAGAAATCTATAGATTAAATGGAAACTTTAAATTTCAAAAAGAGGTTTCTAATAGAACTGTTAAAATCGCGATTCCAGTTACCCTACGTTATATCAAGCAATTTTTGTTTCAGAAATGATATTTTAAATTCTTCGATTCAAAGCAATTATTTACAATTCCATGCTTTTAACAAAGCATTTCTCTACATTAAAAAAAATTATCTAGAAAATAAAGCCCAGCCTATATTGGAATAGTTTAGAAGTATTTAGAAGACCTCCGTTGGTACCACTTGGTCTTTTTATTGCTTCTTGTGCTAGTCCAGTATAAATTAGGCTTAAAAATAATTGATGTGAGTTTTGCAGGTAAATTTAGAAAGTTCTACAGTTTTATTTTTTGATTTATTCCATTCTATTGTTTGTAGAAATTGATTGCTTGACTTTTTGATGCTGCAATATGCTTGCTGCTGCATATTTTATGATTTTTGAAAACCAATCAGTTCGCTTACTTATAAGCAGCGTTCACACGAGATCAACTATTGCGTGTAATGGAAGCCTACGGCTTCTTCAGGAAGATCATGTGACCGCAATGAGACAATGGCAAATAGTTGTCCGGATGAGACAACCGTTTGCCATTGTTCCGTTGCGGTCACGTGATTTTCCTGTGGTAGGCGTGGCCTTCGATTGCGCCCAATTATTGGCCTCGTGTGAACGCTGCTTTATGCTCTTCGCCAGACCTAACCCGAATGTAAGCCCGAGTACTTTAATTTAAATAAAGAAACCAATGTTATGCTTAACTTGTATTTAAAATACTCATTCATTTCCCACAAAAAGGAACACTTGATTGTCGAAAGAAATTTTTGTAACAAGAATTTTTAACGCTCAGAAAGAGTGCTAGGAGAAATCTTTCCAATATAAAATATTCTTTAGCATCAAATTCATTCTATTAGCTGCGAATTCGATAAATATTAAAATTATCTAAATATATATATTTGTATATATTTAAATTTATTTCATTTACTTCTATACATGATAGGAATAGTGTATTGAAGCTTAGTCTCAACCATTGCTACAATTTGTGTTTATTCTAAAACTAGAACTTTCAAGAATTGCTATAATGCTACTTTAAATATCATATAATTTGGGCAAAAAAGTCATTTGGTAGAGCAAAAAATAAATAATCAGGCAGTGTGATGTAATGGATGAGCAGAAATCACGTGATTTTCTTTCATTTCATGATGAAAAAATAAGCTGCGACTCAATGATTCGCTTTCAAAAACAATTCGGTTAAAATAATACTCATATATAGATGATAACTGAATAGTAAACAGACAATTTTATGTCTTATAATATTAGTGTGTGCAATTCGAAATGTAAAAAGCAATGCAACTTAGCATTCTATAAGTACATACAATTTCTCGACATTATTTCAGTTTTGTAAAAAGATTTTTTTTTTTTGACATTAGATAAAAAAATTGGAGATAATAAATGGACCTTCACTTTTTTTCCCCTTAACGAATATCATTGAAAAACAGAATATTGTAAAATGTTTACACTATAGAGACATCAATCCTCAAAATAAGTGTACTATAATCATGGAAACATAATATTGAAGGCAATTATTTTGTAGTCGCAGTTGTATTTAAATGTTTTTATTTATAGATAATTCTTTCTTGGAATGATGAGTTACAAATATAGTTTGCTTTTGGATAAAATATCTTCTACTATTCGGGTATGCGATTTTCGGAAAATAGTTTTTGTGTTTGCTAAAAAACATTTTGCAGTCAGACTAAATACTTTAAAACTAAATATTGTGATGCGAGATTTGTAACATTTTAATAAAGAGATAATTTCGAAAATTTTGTTAGGGATACTTTTAAACCTATGTATTCGAAAGTTCTTTAATTTTGTTGATTATTTTCAGAATCAAATTGGATGGCTAATCTTTTTAAAACTCGTATCGTACTTAAGGTAGAATTTATTTCAACATTAGATCTTATATTTTATTGTGTTATTTTAAGATTTTTTAAATATTTTTTTGAATGCTCGTAGCATAGCTTCCAACTTTTGAATGCTAGAACGAGTTTGTAACATATTATGCTTGGGAACTTCAATACACAGGCGAATCTTTATTCTTCAGCAGAATTTAGCGGTCATTTAAATTCTGGCATTAAAACTAAATCATTTTTATTGCGATATTTCTAAAGAATTGTTATTCTGATTCTTTTACTTGAACTATGTTCCCTAATTGCAAAAAAAGAATTAAATTGAAGAATGAAAATTATATCTTATTCTGTATATAATAAACTGAGAAAAAAAATTGGATATGTTTCAAAGCTGGCATTATTTGTTTTAAGTATATGAATTTGTTTAATTCTTATAATTAATGTGTTCTGAATGTTCTTCGATTTTTAACTGTCTGGTACTTTTCCCGTTAATTCGACAACATGTAAGTATTGAGTCAAAATATCACATTGTGACATACAAAATTATGCTTCTGTTTTATGTTGGCGATCAACCAAGTATAAGATTTTCTGTATTTAGTGAATTTGGCTTGCCGTTTGACTGTTGGCGAGTTGACGGAAAGAATCCCAACATCCATTGTATTTTTGGAAGTTGCGCCACATGCACTTTTCTGTGCGCCAAGATTCGTTAGAAAGGCGAGGACTCTCTTGTTTGTTTTCTGGCTAACCAATGGCCGAAAAAGTTATTGCTCCTTGATATGCTTCTATTAGCAACGTACACCGAGAGGAAGAACTTTAACCTATATCAACTGATACATTTCTATTCCTTGTTACTGTATAAACTAGAAAGGCAGAGGTTTTGATATGACAAATCATATTTATTCTTCTTTTATTATATTTAGCTATAAAAAACTGAAAGAAAGGCTTGAATATCATATGATAATACCAACGTCCCGTTTAGTTTCTGATTCACTACGACATCCTAAACTAATGACGCATTACCTGAGACCATCAAAAGTTGCATCTTATTGAAGGATAGTTTTGATCAAAACATACATATATATATACTGAGAAACAAATTTAATATTGAATTTCTCTCAATTTTACTTGAAAGTGTTGTCTTGATTTTAGCTTTATTTATTTAAAAAGAAACTCGTTTTATGAGCAGCCAAAGGCTTTTCGTGCATACAATGGGAGTTACAACATACACAATTAGGAACCACTTTTAAAGCACAGCAAATGAAAAAAAAAAAGATACGTTTTTCTCATTCAGGCATATTCTATATCGCAAAGGAATATGACTATATATATATTATATATACATTATATACACATATAACTAGGAAAAAACTGAGGTGGGCGCGCAAAGATCTAAAATCACATTTAATAAAAATAAATATTTCAACAAATATATCATGTATGTATATTTATATATCACAGAACACATTGACAAACAGAAATATAAAAACTATATATGTTATTAAGTTAATTTTGATGACCAAAACAAGATGGTATCTGCTTTGGATGAAGCATTAGATTATAAACAACTCAAAAACAAATCACTAAGTCTAAGTTTATTTGGTTCATTTTATCGAATGTTGCATTTACAAGAAAATTAATTTAGTTTGCGATTCTCCATCCACATGTTTTATCGCGAATTTTTTTTTCAAATGTAGATAGGAATGGCATTTATTCTCAGATAGGACTTCATAAACTTTTTTTTTTTTACTCATTCTCTTATCTTTCTATTGGAAGGAACCTCGCAAACCTCAATATATGGACACATTTCGAAAATAGGTTATTAAAAATCGATAAAGAAAAGGAAATGTTTACTTTTTTTGGAGACTATACAGAATTATTTTAGTCCAAGTAGTTTACTTCATTATTTTTGGTTGCTTTTATGGACGAATTTGAAAGTTTAATCGAAATTCCTTGTCAGAATGATGACGCCTGTTGAGTACTCGCTACAAGCATTCATATTATACCAACATGAGGATTGGTGATTATGCCACGAGATTGAGCTTGCACAGTACACTTATGTATGGTTATTTGATGGAATCGGGGACTAGAACTCATGATTTTTTTGGAATCCAAGTAGGAGATTGCCATCAAGTCATTCTGAAGTTCAAGATCGTTAGATTTAGTTCGATTACATCCCTACCCTCTCTTGAAGTGTGCGAAGGCTATTTTGGGACGGACATCGTAATTTTAAACTACGATCAGATGTTGAGGTCAACACATGAGCCAGCACTCTGTTTCCGAATTTTCTCATTACTTAAGTGGGAAGGTATTTTGATCCTAGAAGATAGTTTAAAGTGCACCATATTTCATGGAATTGCATCTCAAATTCGTTGCTTTTCAGTCCCGATCCCGCGAACCCCCCACCGCTTCCCATTATGGTTCTATCTTTTTCTGTAGTTCAAGAAGCCCTGATCTGAGAATGCCATTTTGAATTCGATATTCATAAATTGCATATGCATAACATAAATATTTAAATGGACTATTTTAGTTAGTAAAACACCACAACTCTCAAAACAAATAGCTAAAATTACACAGTTTTCATATTTGGAGCTGAACTGCAACCCACCTCATTTACAAACAAACAGAGAAGCATGTAGTAGCAGACGGTTCTCAGACACCACAGAACAAGTATTCTCCTTCCACAACAACTGCCAACGTCTTGGTTCATTTGATTCCATTAACAAATACGAAAGGCTCTGGTTCAGTAAGACGTTTTAAAAGTGTTATTGTATGACTTCACTATTATTTTTAAAATGTAAGCAACCATGATGATATTTAAATTCATAAGCCTTTTATGTCAAGAAAATTATGGGCATATAATGATTTAGACTCAAATATTCTGAAGTATTTCATGAAATACATAGCTTTGCCCTATGAAATTATATAGTTGGATGCCTAAAAACACTTAATTTAGCGGGTTAAAACTGATATCTTCTTAATTTTAACGAGAAGTTTTCGCCTACATTAAGAAGGATATATTCTCTTTAGTTTTTGTATTTCTGTAAAATCCTGGTACTTAATTGCATTTGTCATGGAAAATGACCCTTCAGGTTTATAATGCTGAGTAAAAATTTGCAACTTTGTATTTGTTGAAAAATTAAGATCACAGGAACAACGGCTGAAATTTAAAGCAGTGAGAAAAGTAGTATAGGAGGAGCTATCTAAGTGGAGAGGATTGGATTAGAAAATATCCTTGCTTCCATATTAAGGAAAAATATATGTGTGTTCTTTTGATGATTTAGCTCGGCAATGAGTATCGAAGTTCCATTTATCAAGAGAGTAAAATAAGGATTTAGAATTTTCTTGAAATAATTTAAGGCTCTTCATACGGACATATATTTGTTTAGTTTATAGTCACTTAAAACATACAAGGCAAAAGTCCACTTCCAGAATAATGTTTAACAATCGACCTGACCTGATATTAACAAGCAATACCGAGGTAGCACAGCTTGTTGCACTGTATTGTACAATATTCTGCGATATTATATGATATTAAACAATATTGCAAATACAGATTAATGTCATACAATATTGTACAATATTTGTGTGCTATTAGAGTAAAGACCTTTCATCAATTAATATGGTTTGAAGATACTTTAAAAATAGCAAATTTAATAATGTTTTTTCTTATAATATCTGTAATATTTTAAAACTTAATGATCTTTTATTTTGCATAATGATAACTATAATAGCTCTGTTATCGCCCCATTTTTTCGATTTGGAAAGCTCATTTAGAATTTGATTTCCGTTTGAATTTATAAAGCATATAAGTTTCATATTTGAGTATGCGAAGAGAGACATACTTTTTATTCTAATTATCCTTAAGCAGAAAGGACATACCTACAATACCGAGCTAATGTATGACTGGTTGAAGAAGTAGAAATCAAATTAGCTGGCGGTTGTTTTATGCTGGAAGCCAATTGATGCGTAAAAACACATGATAAATTAATAGCTGGTGCTTTTTTTTTACATCTTCAAACCTCAATATACGAATCTGAACAAAAATGAAAATCATTGAAGAATGAAACATTCGACAATCCTTGCACTCTTATGTGCAAAATATTGAATATCGTGTTCTGGCAACCCATCTTCTAAGCAAGGACAGTGAGCTAAACGCTAAGGTGCATTCACACGAGGCCAATTATTGCGCGCAGTAAGTGTCCTTCCGTTGATGTCTCGGTATTGTCCTGATGTGAACGGCTCAAACAATGTGATCTGGACAATGGCCATCCCCATTCAGGTTCTCGTGATCTTCCTGACGTGGCCCTCTGTTGCGACGCAACACTTAACCTCATGTGAACACTGCTTTAAGCGCTGGACGTCACAGGAAATCGACGCCAGTCGAGAAGCTTGAGACTACTTGAAGGTTAAGAGCGGCCCCTATTTGGAGCAAAAGACGTTCGTCATCGTGTCGAGTCCACTCGTTTTGGTGCATGAGAATCATCTGAACACTAGAACGGAATTCAGCGAACGCAGGAATAACCGAATGAACGTCATTTTTTTATTGTATTCGTTTAATTTTCCATGGAATTCTTTATCCAGACCTCGGCGAGTGGTGGCTGTGGTCAGTGAAATTTGGCGAAAGGGCTAGTAAGCAGATAAATTATAGATCGACGCTCTCTCCCGTGGTTTCACTAGCTGCAAGAAAAAGGTAAAGTTATGAGAATTAATTACATTAAAGAAAAGCAAAATAAATCAATTTATTAAAAGCTAGCCGCCTTTGTCCACAGGCTTGTCTACCCAGAATCCTGACTTTTCTGGGTTTTTCAGGGAGAACCCGTATTAAAATTTCTGGTTGAATAAAAGAGAATACTTTCTCGTTGAATAAGGAAGATATGTATTAAAATTTCGTCATGTTATTTAATGAAACACATGAATTAAATTGAAAAAGTCTACAACAAATTTCTGCTCTGGTAAATTAAATGCAGCTAGACTCAATTCGGGATTCAGAAAGTTTTCTTTCGCCAAAGTTGAATTATTTTGGAACGATTTCTTGTCAAATATAATCGTGACATTTTTTTTTTTTTTTTTTTTTTTGCAAATCTAAAAACTTGTTTGTAATAATTTCGGTAGCTTTACAAAATGGTGGACTTTTAGCGAGTTTTTGAAGGATTGATATGTTTGGAAGTTGGTATTTGTGTAAGCCTTAAGCAACACAAATGAATGGCTTGCTTCGAATGTGTCAGACTTCTTTTGATTCGGGTATAAAAGACAGGCAACCATCAGAACATCTCCCAAAGTAAATGTTCGACGCTTGACATGGGAAACTCGCAGTTGCAATCCAGACACTAGCATGGCGGGATTGCAACTGTTTCTGAATATAAGTCAACAAGATAATTACAAAGCGAAGAGAGCTGGATTGATCAAGTTCGGTATACATAATTAACATCTATAGTCTAGACACCTATCAAATTTTGATCCAAACCGAAGAAGGGGTTGAATGTCTATCGGTCTATATCCCCAGAAAAAATGCAAAAGCGTTAACTCTAAAACGCAATAATTTAAATATATCAAATTTGATAAGGGATTTTGTGACTACAAATGCAGTTTTGTGTCAAATTTTTGTTTTAATCAGTTGAGAAAAACGAGACTGAAACACAAATTCGATTTTTTTATACTGTTAACCGCAACGGTGACACGATAGATTCAGTAAAAATTCAAGATAAAAGTTAATATTTCTTAACTTTTGTACGTCATTGCCATGTGAAGAGATCTCTGGCATGGCAAATTTATTAGAGAATATGCGAGAAAGGTTTTGGGAGACCACTCCAGCTGGTTTCCTTTGTAATGATAAATAAGTAAAATGATGGAAATTCACTTTTTCTCATTCTATCTTAAAATCAATCTTGTACAAACAACTTTCAATAAAATTATTCGCAACTTCTATCAAAAGTAAGAGTATCAGAAAATAATATTAAATGAAATAAGTAACATGGCTAACAAAATTTATCTAAAAAAGTAGCTAAATTTTCTGTTTGCGAAAACTGCAATCATTTTCACAACTTAAAAGATGGGTAATGTTTTAGGGTTAAAGAGTTTCAAACTAGATAAGAGGAATTGTAAACAATTTATTTAGAAATGAAAGAAAAAAGAAGAGGACAAACCTGGATCACATATAACTAAATCTTTCTGGCTTTTGCCAATCAGGGAAGACTCTTTAAGTCGTTTAGACAGAAGAATGGGAGGGCCTTTTGGTTGGACGCCATCTGTCGGACAAACGGAGAATTAGAAGAAAGACAAAATATATTTGTTTACTATAAAATTAAAACATGAAAAACAATCAAAATATGATCCAAAGAAAACGCATATGCTGGAACATAGGTTCCCAAAGTGGTCCAGGTGGACCCCCAGGGGTCCATAGGAGACCACACGGGGGTCCACGCAGACGTGAAAAGAAAGCAGTGGTTCACAAGTTGTAAGTGGAGGTCCACGAAAAATTTTCTGGTTTTCATAATAAAGATCAAAAATTTGGATTTACTTATCAACGTAGACAGGTAGCATCATTCACTAGGTAGGTACTCAAAAATATTCGAGACAGTTCAAACACAGAATTGAATAGAACAATAGAAAATAGTACAAGTGTACTATTATCTATTGTTCAAGTATTCAGTATACGCTCAACATTTAAATACCCTGCATGATGACTTCAAAAATAGATTTGAAGATATTCTAACAATGGAAATACCATCATGGATCATAACCCCATTTGATGAAACGGAAGAGGCGAATGTGGTATTACAAGAGGAGCTACTTGAGCTCAGCACCAACGAGGAACTGAAGGTGAAATTTAAAAAAGGCTATCAAACATTTTAGCTGCAGGCAGAAATCCCCGAAAAATATCCTGGGCTGTGGGAAATTGAGAGAAAATTTTTGATAGCGTTTCCCTCGACATATCTTGTCGAAAGAAGTTTTAGTGCCGTTACCAACCTGTTAACAAAAAAAAAAAAAAAAAAAAAAAAAAAGGAGCAGATTGAACATCACAGAACGAGGAGATTTGAGATTACTTCTTACAAAACTGAAGCCAAATATTGATTATTTGCTGTCAATTCATCAAGTACATCCGTCTCATTAAAAGTATGACTATTTTTTATTGTTGATTTACATTTCAGAGTTCATTGTTGATTTTTTGTAATAATAAATGTTTATAATATTGTATAACCACAAATATTATTTTAATAAATAGGACACAAGAAAATGTGCTACTTTTTTTTTCTTCTTAACACCCCCAATTTAGGGTGATATTTTTTAGGAGTTTTGGGAATACAGTAGAAATGTAACAGCAGGGGATCTACCGAAAATAGTAAAACTTTGAAAGTGGTCTACGAGAAAAAAAAAGTTTGGGAACCTCTGTTCTAGAACATAAAAGTATAAGAAAAATCAAAGATACTTTGAATATATTAACATCTTGAAAAACATCTCACGAAAAAAAAAAAAAAAAAAAAAAAAAAAAAGGAAATTTTA
Organism: Argiope aurantia; assembly: GCA_026543865.1. Lineage (NCBI taxonomy): Eukaryota > Metazoa > Arthropoda > Arachnida > Araneae > Araneidae > Argiope > Argiope aurantia. The sequence goes on along the minus strand of JAPMOR010045044.1, from coordinate 68,135 downwards.
TTTGGTTATTTAATTTAAACCCGCAAGTTCTAAACTTATAATCCAGAAAGGTATAAAGAATAAAAGCTAACTGTAACTTTTTTGTTTTCTCGAACACCTTTCGTGGAGCACCAGTACGGTCAAGTTTTTGTTTCGAATTTTATTTTTCTGCTGAAAATCCTTAGTGAATGTTTAGGGAATTAGTGGGACGAATGGTAACAGCGAAGAATCCATAATATTTCTGTTTTCTTCAGTAAATAATATTTTTCAACCGAAGAACACGTTTTTTACACCCTCTTAAATTTAGTAACGAATTTCACTAAGCTGCTATTAACCACCTAGTGCTATTAACCACTAAGCTGCTATTAACCCCATAGTGCTATTAACCACTAAGCTGTTATTAACCACTAAGCTGCTATTAACCACTAAGCTGCTATTAACCACATAAATTAAAAATACTAGAGATTTTGCAGCTGTTTCTGTTTAGCCTCAAAATGGGATCAATAGAAAAGACATGTTTTAAAAATCTTTAATGCCCAAAATAAACATATGGGATATAAAATGGATCATTAATGCAAAGACTCAGGCTTCCAAAGCATTTTTACTTTCTAAAGTAAGAAGTGTACAGAGTACTGTAAATAAGAGGTTTTGTCATCGACAAAATATTCGAATTCGAGATTTTGACGAATCTCCATGTTTTACACTTCTCAGAGTCCAAAAAATACATCTATCGCTTTGTTTGTCTGTGAATGAGACAAGCCAAACATTTTTGAGCTAGACGGATTAAATTTGGTCTGCTATTTTTGCATCGGAAATATGGATTTCGATCAAATTTTGAAATCAATGCCTTGACAAGAAGTTTGTCAGTCTAGGTCAACGCGATAACTGCAAAAGCTGAAAAAAAGTGGTACGCAGTTGAAGAATCCAAAATCAAACTTTGAATCAAATTGGTCTCTTTAATCTCATGCAAACAAATGCGGCAACTCAAAAACACAACCTACATAAATGAAGTTTAGTACGCGATCTTAGTACTACAATTGTTGCTAGGTGTCAAATTTCTATCTAACGAAGAAAGGGTGTCCAATATGCATATTCGGTTTTCTTCATTAAACTACGATGCACAGAGCTCTATTGAGAAGATCTTTGAAAATAAATATCTGTGCACTTTTGGTGTTTTCAGTCTTGCTCAAGATCCACATTTTTTTTTAATGCGCTGATAGGAGAATGGCGAATGGTTGAACGCGTAGTTTAGTTCAGTTATATTAACGTCCCGTTTAAAGCAACACTAAGGCTATTTTAGACGGACTTCGTATTTTTGAACCATTGTCAGACGACGAGGACGACATCTGAGCTGGCACCTCCTCTCCAAGCTTCCACACCACACCAGTGGGAGGACGTTTGGCGCCGACTGATTTAGCGTTCACCAGACCCGTTTACACGACGGTTCTTCGGTGGAATCGGGTCTCGAACCTGAATCCCTCCGGTTCCGAAGCCGAGGCCTTACCAACAGACCTCCACAGCCCCAATTGAAAGATTACACCATTATTAGGGAGCGTGCAAGAAAGCTATGGAGAAAACTTTAGGTTATTTCTTGAAAGATTCTTTATAGCAGAAGTTGCAAATTGTTTCTCTACATCCCTTTTAATGGTAATGCTTGACTATCAAGCATTTTGATAAAGCTCGAGTCACGTGTATTCGGTTTACCTGGTGTCTTGCCGTCCATCCAGTGCAGACCCTTCCCGATCTCCAAAGGCACCGTCCACGATTCTGGGTCGGGGGAGCGAACGCCCGTCACCTCCTCGGGAGACTTGACGGTGGTGAGGGGCACCTTCGCAGGGGCTTTCATCACGGGAGCTGTGGATGAAAGGAAATGGAGCTCTCTTAAAAGGCACCAAAAATCAGACGTTCAGGCACTACACAAAGAAAGTATCTGAGGAAGAATATCCAGCATCGGCATTTCCTATTCCATAAAGTTTTGTACAGACGAGTAAGTGTACGAACTAATTATTGAACTTTCACTAGCATGCGCTTTTTATTTAAGATAAGTGGCAACTTAAGGTATCTGACTAGGTTAAAAAGATGATTTTTCGAGAAAACTTTGAATTTTTTTTTTTTTTTTTATGATCTGAAAATAAAGTCTAAACTTCGTAGATTCTAAAACAGACTTTTTTTTAAATGTATGTGAAATAGAACTGTAAATACAGTAGTTTCAATAATACGCAACTAATAAAAATGAAATCGGAAACAAAGGTATTTTTAACAGAAAATTCTATTTTTGCTTTAAAATTTCCCCAAATGATGTTTGATATGTTTATATTAACTCTCTACTTACTCCATCGTAGTTTATTTATTTTCGGCATTTCAGTTAAAAAGTATGAAAACTACATTTGTTTCCAGCTCATTTGGATGAACTAATTTACGAATACAATATACAAACGCCTTTTCTGAAAAATGAATATATCACTGTGATATGTGGAAAATGTGGTATCTCAAAATCAATTGAATGAAATTTCATGAAATTTGGTATGCATGCATCCAATACCTTTGATGGTGTGATAGACTGCGGATTTTAAGGTAGCTCCCTTCAGACATGTTTTACAAACACTAAGTTTAAAACAGATAAATTTTGAGAAAAAATCATTAACGGCAACTTCAAATGCTCATAAAATATTTATTTATGAAAATAATTTTTATTTTGCGATCTGTTACATTTTCTGTAGTTAGAGCTATATATAGAGGAAATGAAAATTAAACGTTTCATTATTTTTTAACTTATTCTGTTTTTCCTAACTCTGAACTACCGGGGGGGGGCACCTCGAAATGAGGATGAGATGCTTCCGGCATGGTGGTTGGATCTCGCCACCCTGGAGGGAACACTAATAAGTGGGGGATCTAACTCCTCCCATCGATGACGGGACGTACTTCCTACGGGAAGGGTTGTACCGTGGCAGGTGATGGCCCTTAGGACTCAACCACAGTTCCCGCCAATTGCTTTAGTGGTGGTCCGGTCATTCAATTCTATGGTTTAAATCCGTGTGCCTTCGGGCGGGTCGGAGAGTTAGATAGTTGACTTTCCTAACACTGAAAATTTTGCTAAATTTTCATTAAATAAGCACTCTTTTTCCTTCAAAAAACTAAAGGAAATCAGTGTATTTTTTTCTTCTAATACGATCTTTGAAGACTGTTTTAGCAATTTGGCACAATAAAAAATGCATATATTTTATTGTTTAAAAATTCTTATCCGAATCTAGTTGATACCTTAACTATAGATAAATTTTTGTTCTAAATATAAGTGAAAGCTATTGTGGTTAAGTTTGTGTGGATGTTCCGCATCTCCTTCTAAACAATTGGGTCAAATTCATTCAAACATTATACACTTATTATTTAAGTATTAGAGAAAGAATACTGTCAACTTTCAAAGTTCAAAAATTTATCAAATATTCAATTAATTAGAAATTAACTGAAGTTTCACCTTTTACCCTCAGTAATTTCGAAGCAAATCATTCTAGAAGAAATAGTCTTAAATTATCTTAACATTCGAAATTTAATCATTTCAATGATATTAATTTCATTTCTGCACAATGTTACTTTCAATTGTTATAAAATTTTTTAAAAAAGTAAATGCATTAATATTGGTATTAACTTTGTAACTTTTTAAAAATCAAAATTATAACAGATGATGCACTGTCTGATTTCAAATAGTACATTAACATCAAGCTTTGACCATACAGAGTGAATTAGACCTAATCTTTCAAACGAAAGATGACGATAAAAGAATCCACTTGGATCATAAAACACTATAGCAGCCTTGTCATGTCTCTTACCGTTCGCGAATTATTGCGGATGAAATGATTATACTACCATTTGGGACGAAATCAGAGTTAAAAAAAAATTCTGACAGACTTACACATAAAATAAACACATATTTTGAAAAAAAATATTTAAAATCCTAAATCTATTTCGAAGCCTACTGATTCCAGTGATATTTTGTAAACAAAAGATTAAATTTCTCCAGAATTAGAGCACAGATATGCTTTACTGTAGGCTCAATTGAAAGTGGATGGAATTTTAAAGTTTTTGGTAAATTTGACTTGTAGCTAGAAAGGTATTTACATTCAGTTTTAAAGATTTTGGCGACAATTAGATTTTAAATTTCGCTAGCTCTTGTTGATCGGCTTAAAATCTAGATATCCTAATAAAAATGGTGTCTCTTTTGCTTTTTTTCAAAATAAGTGCTTATTTTACGCGGAGATCTGTCAGAAACTTTTAAAATTAGAATTTGTTTCCTCTGATTGAATGCATATCATCTGCTATAACTTGTAAGGACAAGGATAAAGTTGCTATAGTATTGTATGATCCATATGGATTCTACTATTGCTAATCTTTTTAGTTTGGCAGATAAGGCCAAACTCACCTTGTATAGGATCTCTGCTGAAATCCTGTACTTTTCATTCCCTAACTTCAAAACGCAGGCATTCATAACGTCTAAAGCATGTCTAAGTATAGTGAAGCGGTAAATAAAAGTATACGAAGTTGCCATGAGACCACTTACTATGCCATCTAGTGATAAATTTAGAGTACGAATGTGTTCTTATCTCGGAAGCAGTCAGAAGTATTGGAGTGAGTTCAATTAAAAAGTTATACAGCATCAGCGATTTAGTAAGGAAAGATGATACCAAGAAAATAAAGTATAAAATAAATATTTGTTTGATTGTAACATCCAAAGTTAGAATGCCTACATTGGCCAACAACTTCGTAAGCAATAATCGCAAAGATACTGTGAAACGTTATGAATTGTGCACCAAATCATGAACTTCTCGGAGGTGCAACCGATGCTCGCTGTAGGCATGTTATGGACGGATGAAGCAAGTGTTTCGCCTCAAGAACATATATCTGACTCTGGAAATCTATATCTGATTCTGGAAAGTTCTGAATCTGCATTCAATTTCTATTTAAAGTAATCTGCCTGGTGAATAAACTTTCCTCCTTAATTTGTACCACAAGATAAAGATACTAATTCCTAATTTTGGTGTTGTAGGTGATTTCATCAGGTTGCTTTACCATATCTTTACATTGCTTTTATGATAATTGAAAAATGGAGAGTTCAGTATTTCGGTGGGCATTTTGTATATTTTGAGCATTAGCCTATGGATAAATTAAGCAGAACTTAACATTATGGAATATTGAAATGCAATTATTTTACCAAATGAAATCTATCACACGACGAGGCACATTGTACTGACAAAAATTTCCAAATCAAAGGAAATGCTAGGACACATAAAATTCCATATGAGAAACTTCATTCACACAAACAGTGATCTGTAAAAATAAGTGAAATTCGAACCCATGACTATATTATTTGTAAAGTCGTAACTGTACCACATAACAGTCATTCATGATCTTCACAATGAGTTTTGTATAAATTTAGTCATCTAAATAAGACTGCTGAAAGGTGGCCTTACTCCATTTTAAAAAGGCTCATCTCGTATCAGCCAAATCTAGTTTTAACTTTACCGATCTAAATAATGCCGCTTAGTTTCCTTTGTAAAACTATCTATGATAGTATTAAATGCATGAAAAGGAGCATAAAAAAATGTGAAAATTGTTCTAATAGATTCCTACATCAATTAAAAACTTGATATGTGAATGCTCTTAAGTTATTCTTATGTATAATTTTTCTGTAGCTTTATTTGAGAGCAAATAATATCTAAATCACTCTTTCTAAGCCCAATCTAAAATCAAAGAATAAAAGGACGAATAAGTCGAAAAATAGAAGCGGCGTGAGTGGCAGCTAAGCTCAAACCGGTTGGTCGATCGGGCCACTGCAATGGTAGTAACTAAGCAAAAAGCCTTAGAAGTCTATTAAGCAACAGGACGTAACTATATCAATATATAACTCATACCGGGATTATGAGGAAAGGAGAGTTTTTTACTTTCTCGTACACGAAGTATACGAAAAGGAAATATTGTGATCATCCAAAAATTCAAACTCGAGATTTTGATGAATCTCGATGTTTCAGACCTCCTTGAATCTAAAAAAACACATTTTTGGAATTATGTTTATCTATCGGTCTGTCCGTGAATATGATAATTCTAAAATACTTTGAACTAGAGGGATGAAGTTTTGTAAGTGGTCTTTCCAGTCAAATTTTGAACGAAATCCATTGATAGGAAGTTTATCTGTCTGCTTGTCCGAGTGTAATTGAAAACTATACCTACAAAATGTAAAGAGAAATATGGATAAATTTTGAAAAAAGGTGTAATTCAGTATCGATTTTGAACTACAATCCTCAACAAGTTGACAATCTGCCGATCTGTATCTATGCATCGGTATCGATGCATTTAATCGCTACAATGCAATAAGTAGCTCAAAAACGCAGCAGCATAAATGCATGAAATATAGTGTGTGGACCTTATTTCTGAAATTGTATCGATTAGTCAAATTCTTATTTCGGGTAAAAGAAGAAAGTGCTAAAAATCCATACTCAATTTTCTTCACTATGCGAAGCATAAAACGCTAGATATTCAGGTGTGGGACTTTGAAACAGAAATTTGAACATTCGCGCAATTCATGACTTGTTCATGTTTTGTTCCATAAAATGTTTATGTGAGATGTCGGAACAATGCTTTTATTGGGGAACACGCGAGAATATTTCGAGGGAGGGGGGAAGTTTCGCTGGTAGAAGTTTTTCCGACAATGTTGGAATATTCAGATCTGAAACTGATTATAATGGACAATCTCTTACAACAGATATTATTATGGATTTTACTTTAATATTATTATATAATAATACTAAATTTTTAGTTTTCTTAATATTATTTTAATAAAGTACTAATATTAAATGTTCATTTTTGAGAACTGAAATATACATTCTTACGCGAAACGACAGAAACGAGCCTTACTTCGTTCTGTAACACGTGCATTCTGAAACAAGAGAGAACGGATACTCACTGTGTTCCCCGTTCATCTTGGCTTCCTCTTTCATTTTCTGTAGGACGGAATAGTCGTCTCCGTTCACCATCTTCCCCGAATCCTCGGAGGCGAACCCGTTCACGAGGGTCTCTTCACCCTTGGCCTCCTCCTCCTCCTTGGCGGCGTCCGGCTTCATCCACACTTTGCCCTCTTCTGCCGCCGGGGCCTGGGGCCTTTGGACGGCCCTTGGCTTCATTCCAATCGGCGAGGGCTTCTCAGCGCCTGCGAGAGAGATCGGAATGTATGCCGAATCGATGGGAAGCAATATGGGTCGAGATGGAATGTAATGGGTTCGGGTTTAATCCCATTAAACTCCAGGCTGACGCGGGACGTGCCCACCCTTCCCAGATTGTCCAAGAAAGGAAAAGTTTGGAACAAGTCAAATTCACTTATATAAACAAAGCCTTTTAGCTCGAGACGCAGCGAACTTAAAGGAAAGAGTCAAGATTAAGAAGGAGCGAAAGAGATTTTTTCGAAGAAAAATTTTAGCAAGTTAAATTGCTCATCCTTTAGACACAAAAAGGTGGGGGGTGGGGGTAGAGAAGCAAAGTAAAGGAAATGTGAAGATCCCTTAAGATTTTTTTGTCATCGATTTGGAGAAGATTAAGGCTGATCCATAATGCTGATTATTCTGCAGATTTAATTTGTATGATTTGAATGTAAAAAATAAAAAAAAAGAACACGTAGAATTAACATTCGTGAACAGAAGTGCAAGCGATAGTTACTTTTGTGCCTGTTTAGAGGTAACACTAGGGCTATTTTGGAACAGACCTCGTAATTTTTGAAAATGGTCAGCGGCGAGGACGATACCTGAATTGGAACCCCTCCCGAAACTTCCGCATCATACCAGCATGAGGATGTTTGACTCGTGAACAGATTTAATGTGCTCCAAGTTCACACACAAAAAGGATCCTTAATGGAATAAGACCTTGGGACGCTCCAGTACCGAAACCGAAACTTTATCACTAGGCTTTCGCAACTTGAAGCAGATTCTTGACCTATAAATTCATTTAACTTCCTAATGAACATAATTCATCCTATTTAGAATATTTATTATTTTAAATTCTATGATAAATAAAGGGTATTTGAAATACCGAAGAATTTCCAAATGATTTTTTTTGGATCTCTAATTATTTAATACTTTATTTAATTGAAGATTTAAAACAAAAAATGCAGTAATTCGATGCGCTCATTAGGGTTAACAGTTCGCATCCCTACCGATTAAGCGGCAGGGATTGATGATTCCATAGCATATTCAATTGCATTGGTATTGATATTACATCGATATTGCATCAATATCGCATCATCGATATCAATATTGCATTGGTATGGAATGATGCATTAACGATTTATTTGAAATACAGATGACAGATAAATCATAAATACCCATACAAAGCTTTCTTTTCTTTCTTTTTAAAACGACAGCACTTCTTCAGTGGAAGAACCAAAAAGGTGAGCTACGGGTGAATGAAGGAATGAGATGATGTTCCGGTCTTTCTGAAACTAGGATTACTATGGTCTGCTGATTACTGATGGACTGCTAACTCTGATTACTATGGCACTTGAAATAAGATTTCTCTTAATCTAATCACCTGGGTTGGGGTGGGGACAAGATATAATCACCTCAGATATGGGGACGAGAAGCTTCCGGTCTGATAGCTAGTTGTTGCCACCTTGGTGGGACATAAGTGGAGAGACAAGCCGCCCCCTACCGATGACGAGAAAGTGCCTCCTATGTGAGGGCTTATACCGTGATGGCCCTTAGGTTTCAACTATAATTCCAGTCTATATTATTGCGGCGTTCCAATTATTCAATATTTCCGTGTACTTTCGGGCAAGTCGGAATATAATATAATAATGAAGCATAATCTAGGAGGTGGGCAGTAATGCAATATATTTTCTTTTTTCTATCCTTTTTTTCAAAAATGGATGACCTGATAACAGAATTTCGGCATTAAAATTCTAAACTCTTTCTTTCTAGCAATCTCGCAACCATGACATGCATTAAATCTGTAGCGGGTCAAGTATCTTCATCTTGGTATAAAAGACAGAATATTCTCAAGATAAGACGACATGACACATTAAAGTTCCTATTCATAAAGCTATATGAAGGCTATTTTTGGATGGACGTCATTTTGAAAAGCGGACCATACTTGAGCTGAAAACCTTTCCTAATTTTAGAACATTATCAATAGCAGATCATGTGATCTCAACTGATTTGATGTGCTCTGAGGAATTTCGGAATTTCTTGTGGAATTTCGAGCCACAAAGTGAATAACCTGTATCCTTCTGGTATCAAAGGTGAGATTTTTCCATCATCCTGTCTCTTATAGACTTATATCTTCAATGCTCTTACTTGAAATGTTGAAAAGCAGCCAAACTGATGTCACAAAATTTGAGCTAGAAAAATTTCCACGTTCATACATTCTGTGCTATCCGTTAGCTTGTTTCCCTAAATTCTCAAATAATAGATTTTTTATAAGTCGGTACTTGATACGTTTTTTTTTAAAAAGAAGCAATAGAAGTAGCTTATTTCTTAAAATCTAACAGGAATATATCTACATTTCATAAATCAATTAAAATAATTTTCTAAAAAGTCTTGTTAAAAAATGATTGTTTATATAAATATTCTTCTGTAAAATGTAGACAAGTACCATAATTTTAATACTCGTAAATTCAAGTAAGTATTTACTGATATAGGTTTTTAAAATTTTTAGACGGATGAAAAGATAAATATATTCTTCAAAGTTTCAACTTTTATTTCATATAATTAATAAAGTCTAAGTTTGATCCAAATTTAGGTACGTTTATTAATTTAATAAAAAGCGGAATATAAAGTTATGAGAATTAAAACGATTCAAGATATTAAAATATCCTGCATGATAGAACATATTGGCAAAAGAGGGTTTTATTTTTCTGATCTTTTTATATTCTGTAATAGCAACACAGTCTTATTGATAAAGTCCAGAAAAGACCAGATAAAGCCATGCAGGAGTCATTTGGTAATGCAAATGTTCACTTTTTTTCTCACTTGCTAACGACCGGAACCAGATTTTTTTTATTGATTTTAATTTAAACTTCATATAAGCTGTTTTTAATGAAAAAAAAAGCTATTAAGATTAAACTTAAAAATTAATTAAATTTTTAATTGAGGGTCAACTTTAAGAATGTTAAAATCAATGTTCCAAATACAATTAAAACAATTAAATTAAAAAAGGTTTTTAATTAAAACTGCAAAAAAATTACGAAATTTTATTTAGGTACAACCCAAAAGTTCTAAAACAAATTCTTTCCTTGCTATCAATCATTTGGTGGAAAAAATGATGAAAAAATGATCATCTTCAAGAACATTTGTAAATAGGGGAAGAAAAAAAAAAGAAACCCCACAAAATAATGTTCTAAAATTTAAATGACACTTCATTTTTCAGTCGAATAAGTTCCTTTGAAAACAAATGAAGGCATGAAAATCAAATGACTCTGAAACTATCAAGGATTTTTAAATTTCGAGTCTCTAGATAGTTGTCTATTTCGAATAATGATAATCTGCTCCTGGTTTTAAGGTGGATTTTATTTAAAGAATTATCTGGATTGTCAAGTACTCCAAATATCTGTCGATGCAATGGAACTTCAATTCGCGAATAATTTTCTATTAATAAGTGAAAGAAGTGGTGATGCTTACGGAGACAGTTTTGGATCTCATCATCCAGAAATTCAGGGCAGAAACATACTGTGAGAAAATCTATGGCATGTTAATCAGGTGCCGATCTATTTTGTCAACAGACTAAGGAAAAATGATAAATAAAAAGCTCATCACTCGAGTCATTTTTCAGGTCTTCTTGCACTCAATAAAACATCTAATGACACTAAACTAATAAATTAATCAAGAAACTACAAAAAACAAGCATCACAACATGAAACGTCTTTTGGAATTCAAAAGTACACACGTTTTTAGTTATTAGGATAACTTTTCTTCAAATCAATTGTAAACGTCTTAATAAAGCTCAAATTAACAAAAAGTGGATAATGGAAATTACCTTTCTCCTCATCCTCTGAGAATTCGAAAAGTAAGAAATACATTTTATAATACAAAATAAAAACATCACCCTAAGCAAGGACATAAATGCATATAACTAATGCAAAAGATTTTAATGTAACTTATTTAAAATTCAAATTTTGTTAGAAGAGGCAGAGGGAGAAAGGCAAAAATCAATAGAAAGAGAGGAAAAAATTTAGAATTGAAATTAAATTTGGAAACAAAATTTCTGTTTAAAATACTGAAGAAAGAAATACCGTATTAGGGTACAGAATAAAAAAATGACCTAAGCTCTAACAGAGTCATGAATTTATTTGCAATTGAGGTATGCTGGGATTCAAAATAGAAAGGCATTCATTGAGAAAATCAACTGCTTATTAATGACTCATTGAAACATTTTGACCTCCAAGGCTGGTATTACGTAACTTTTTTTTCTAATAGCAATTATATATTATTAGAAAAAATGCAACAAGAAACTCTACTTAGAGAAATTTACTTTTAAAAATTTTTATTAAAGAGAGATGCACCTTCCTTAAATGTGCCACCCAATTAGATGATACTTTCTGTCTGTTGTATTAATTCAATCAACAGGTGTTCATGGATTATTATATCGATTTTATAATGTTCGTGAATGAAAAATTTTAAATTATAATTTAATGATAATTACATTAATTATAATAATTATAAACATAATGCATGGACATAATAATAATTTCGATGTATATACCATAAATGGCAGGTAAGCACGCTAACGGTATGACTCGCGATGTTAGTTTTCTTAGCACAACTGATTTTCAAAGGTATGATTTCAAATTCCGAATACTGCGTTTGATAACAAGAATATTTCATGGATAATGAATCGATTTATAAGTTTACTTATTAAAAATATTTAAACAAATAATCTTTAGACATGAATAAAATTTCATTACTTCAAATCACCCTCCAACTACAACCTGAAACAGATAATGATATAATATAAGGTAAATCTTCGATTAAAGCATACATTCTAGAGATCTCATCAGGTCACTGAATAATCACCGAACAGTCACTGAATAATCAGCTTTCAAGAATCACTGACCTCTACTGAAAATATTTCTAATCCAGAACGCTTCCCATGTCATGTCAGAGAGCCATTTTATCGTGAGAGAATCAAAGGGTTTATTAAATCTCGCTCTCATTCGCTGAGAACGAAAAAGGGTTTAATAATCCCCCCTTCAAAGTGGCCAGAAGAAAAAGAACAAAAGGATGCACTCACTCTGCTTGTGGGCCTTCTTCCTTCCGGACAGGTCACCGTGTCCGTGAACTGGCAGGTCCCTGGGCGCTTTGGGCCGGGTCCTCTTGGGCGACTTGTGCTCGCTCTTTACAGGAATCACGGGTTCCGCTGACTTGGGTCGCACTGAAAGAGGGAGGAGGGTTAGCGCGTGCATCTTTTTGTACCGGCACAATGAGCAAGAAGAAGCGAAACAGAACTAATTGTCGGGGCGCGTGTGATTTATACTGAAATAGAACAGAACGCTTTGGTGGATGTTGGCGTTCGTTTGTTGACCTACAATCCGCCACTCCTAAACATGCCACTTTTTTCTCTCGGGTAGGGAGGATAGATTATATGATAAAAGGCGAGCAAAGTTGCTAAAATTGAGCTGCGAGATACTGGAAAACGGTTCAAGGATAGTTTTTTTTAGGTTAAAGTAGCATGTGGCGGGATGTAAACAGAAATTTGCTTTTATACACGACATATTGTGTTGTTTACGTCTTGAACCTTTTAAAAATCTTCAGGAATTTTTAACTAAAATAATTGATTTTTTTAAAATTTCAGTTTAAGACAGTGATTGGGGGATAGGGAAATAAATCCAGAAACAATAAAATACTTATTTATTCATTGCTTCTTTAAGTTTTACATAAAAAAGTAGGAAATGATAAAGATGCATAAATTATTTATTTCGTAACTGCTTTTATAATTTTAGTTTGTCTATATTGAAATCATAGGCAGAGTTTCATCTCGAAGTCAAAGTTTAAATTTAAATCTTGCTGCAGAAGGTGTGTAACGAGTTTAATTCAAAAACATTTATCGAAAAATGTTCTTAAACCAATTTTTTTCAGATAAAAGAAAATCACTTTTATTTCTACATAAAATTTTCATATTTTTTTTTCATCACTTGGAAATACTTGCTTTTAAAATTATATGTAAATCTCAAATATTGATATGCAAGTGTCTGAATGACTAAAATAAAGCAAACATATCATTTCTGAGCTATCAAGATGTCGTACGTCAGTTTTTCCAAAACATTGGTATCAATAGCAATACTTGCTCTGAAATTATTGCTCAAAATGTTGTGGTTCCGACAATCACATCAAAATGTTGTATGCTTTGCCGTATTTGCTTTTCGACATATGTCCTTTTGATGTAACAGCTGTTGTATACTCTGCCATGAAAATGATTCAGGCAAACGTTCTACAAGTGAGAAAGGGGTGTAAGAAAAGAAAAACTCACCTGTCGTTTTCTCAACTTGAGATTTCTTTTTCGTTGATCCTTCACGAGATTTCGGGTAATCGATGTGGTCTCTGAAAATCAAAAGATGAATATTTTACAAGCTTTATATAGAACTCTCGCAAGGAATTGAGATATTTCTGAGAGCTCTCTCAAATTTTATGTTAATTTTTTAGAATCAAATATATGTTTTTTTTTTGAACTGAAAAGAGCTGAACTGTTATAAAAGCGATAAATTTTAAAATAAAATTTTTTAAATCTAAATGAAAAAAAAATTACTTTACACAATTAATTTAATTTTTAATTACTTTTCAGTAAATTGAACAAGCATGTGTTTTGAATATAACTTTTTTTTAAATGTCTATTTCATATTTTTGATGTTTCTGAAGTACTACATCTTTCTGAAGTACTACACCGAAATTTGTTAAAATGATAAAAGAAAATTCGAAAATTGAAATCTTTAAGGTCACATAAATATACAAAATAGATAACCCCATCTATAATATTTTCTTCTAAAAAGATTTTAATTTGCTTTTGAAACAAGGTTTGTTGTTTGTTTGTTTCAAGGTTTGTTAATTTCTAAAGTTTCTCCAAGAAATTTCGAAATTAAAAGAACCTCTCATTTTAAAATTAAAAACTTTGGAATAATGGAAACAATTAAAATACATAATATTTCCCAATTATGTTTTTATGAAAAACATATCAAGAAATCAATGTTTCTCAGAGGATATTTTGCTTTCAAACACTTTACTAACTCATTTGAAATTACTACATAACGAAGCAATGACCTTTTAAAAAGAGTCCCTACCAACATAAAAGTGTTTGAGTTAAAGAAGACATTATATCACTACGGATTAAGCAATAATAAATTTCGAGATTATAAACTTGCTCGCTTTTCCAAGAAAAGTTACTGTAGTGGGATATTACTACGCATATTTTGGTTTTTTTCAGCCGTTTCCTGTCACTGAGGGGTTGCTATTACCGATGATCATGCAAAGATAGTTCTTTCGCAACCAATATACTTCTAAACTTAAAAAGTCCAGGCATTTAAAACTATTTTCCAAATGTAAATGCCATTTCCCATAGTGCAATAAAGAAATGTCACGTGATCGACCCATCAGAGCTGATTTTATCCAGTTCAAATAGGCCTAGCTCTTGCACATATATCGCCTTTACGATATTCAAAACTTTTTGTCGCGTGGAAAAGATGTTGAATTTCGAACAGCTTTCGTCAAATCTCATGAAATGCTGGACAATTATTTTGCTAAGACTTCTCAAATGTGGAATCATACAATGAATAACCACTGTATCAAATTAGAATCTAAAAGGATATCGATAGTTCGACAACGATGGATAGTCGAGGATAATGAGAGGTCAGTGCTGCCATTAGTAATAAATAGTCATTAGAATGCAAAAATAGCCATTGTCAAAGATATGAGAGAAAATATTCTTAAAAATATTGTTGCCAAGAATACAGAACTTGTTGCGTAAAATATGTGCATGATCTTAAAAGAGGCAAGTGATAAGTTCTTTAGAAAACCAAGTTGTGGGTATTTTTTAATGATAATATCCCTACTTAAAAGTCCACTTGGCCACTGAAATTATCTGTCAAAACATCACATTTTGGGATTTCTACAATCTGCTTATTACCTTGATATAGTATCACGCGTTTTTTTTTCTCGTTTGCCTCGGTTATAAAATTTGCATAAGGACATCGATTCTTCAGTACTCAAGTGCAACGACTGATGCACTTAAAAGATGTTGTAAAAGGGGACATAAAGGAAACATTGATAAGAAAGAAAAATATTATATTACTAAACAATTAAATTAAATTTACTTAAAAAGTAATGGATTTCAGTCGTATTTCATTTGGAAACGCTTACGATACTTATCAAAACCAAAAGTCCAAATCGAGAATTTTAACACACCCAGCATATGTTCAAGAGGCTGAAATTTAATTTAACACTAAATTCAGTCACAAGTATCAGCTGTTAATATCTAATTAATATGTTATTATGTTAGTTTAACTGACTTGGCAATAACAGAAATACATAGTCAGAAAGTCTTTCTAATGATAAAAGCAAGCATTCCTCTTTACAAAGCTACTAAAACTACAACAAATAAAAAGCACTTCGTCTACAAGAAAAAAAAATCTAAAGGATTAAATGTCTAAGATTCTAAAGACGTCACTAATTATTTATTATCGAGAATAGAATGAAAACAGGAATTCCTGTTCTTTAAATGCAGTTGGGAATTATTTTAATGATAAATAGCAATTTTTCTGGAACTCGAATGCAGAGTGATTCAAAATTCAATAAGTAAATTGTTTGGGAAGTTGGAAAGCGCATAAACAATTCAGAGTCAAACAGAAATGCATGACACGGACTAAAAAAAAACTATATTTTTGCACTTTTGTAATTAACTGCCAAATCAAAGGGAAAAAAAATCCAAATTCGATTTTTTCCTCCGGAAAAGTTACCGAATGTCGTCAATATAGTCTCATCAGCAGACAATTATGCAAAAACATAATATATGAACTTATCCGAGAAATAAGAAAAAATTTCAATTTTTATAGAAACGCTAGTTTAACCTTTTGACTGCTATGGGCGCTTTTCCAAATATCCATATGAGCATCGAGCAAAAGCCACAGTTTTGGCCTACTGGCGCATATGTGCTTCCAACGCAAGCCATCAATTCAATCCACAGCGATCCGTATTGCCAACCGCAGGCTACTCACGCGAAGCACTTCAACTTGAGTAGTTAACAGGCGAAAGGTTGATTCGAAAATACAATATAAGAAAAGGAACTGCAACGTTAAATTTTTATCTTAACACTTGGCAATATTTTCTATTACCATTTTAATACTTCGGTGGATGCCTTGTTTCCAATGATTACTTTCGAAACTGACGTATGGTAAATGTCAGGATTCATTGATCTGATAGGAGTCATTTTTTTCTTTTTTTTTAAATATAAATATATACTCTCACCGATAAGCACTTTTGATTTCGAACCAATTTTTCAAAGTTTTCGAATCTTCTTGGCAAATATGTGTAAAATTCACTGAATTTTGTTATAAAATCTGAATGAAGTTGGAGAATAGCGAGTATGGCTAAATACTGCTTTTTTTATTTTTAGAAAAAATCGAAGAAACTAAAGAAATTGTTTTTCAAGTTTTTAAAGTCTGCAAATCTTGTTTCAAGTTCATTTCTAAAGCTTAAAATTCCTTCTGTGCACTTATGATATCAGGCAATTTCCTCTAAACTTGATTGGTTCATGTTAAGAGTCAGAAACAAGTTAAAAATTAACTGTTTTTCTCAGCTTTTCAATTAAAAAAATATTTGTTACGTATGTTTGCAGGGCCATAAGGACATTCGTTGAGGGTAACGAGTTTGAAACTCTTGAAATAGAGATGCAGATGACAAATATGCCAAACTTTTGATGTAGATACAGAAACAACAAGCCAATAATGGATTATTTGGTGATATTTTACTTTTTGGTTGAGGGGGAAAAGCGAATTCGTTCACACACGTCTTATTCCAAGCTGCTCCGAGTTTCAACCATTTGTAAGCTTGCATATTTCATAGCGGTAGCGTATGGATGATGAATTTTCTGTGGAGATTTGAAGTGCTGATGGAGAATTTTGATATCTTCATTGCTGTGATCGGCATTTCATCATGCTTAAACATTTGCACGCCAGAACAGAAATTAAGTCTTTTATTCTGTGCGACTGGTTTTTTTGATCACTTGAGTATAATTTACGCTCCTTCTTGAAAACATTTGTTGGAGGTTTAATCATACACTTTCAGCGATATCATTTGATAAGGGTAATAGCAAAATTTCGGTATCGGCATCTCATTACCAAGGACTAGAAATCAGATCCATACTCAAAATCTTAAGACTTTTTCACTTTGTTAATTCTTATTGAAACATTTTACATAGTTTATGTTACGACTTCATGGAAAATGAATTTGAAATGGAGAGCAAATTTTCAATAGAAATGGCCAAGGAATGCCAGAAATCGATGTACAAAATACTAGTACCTTTTTCAGTTTTTTCATAACGTCATTTACAAAGTATAAACCATAAGAACAGAAAGGTTTGCAAGAAATCTCAGGGAAGCTTGGGTAAGACTGCAAAAATATAAAAGATGCAAAGAATAATTTTCTTTTAGGTATTTAATTATTAATAAAAGATTGAAATGTTACAGGATATAAAATAAGAGCAGGTGATTTCACAGATAGCGCGTTTAATATAAGGAATAATCGCGGCACTTAATGGAATGTTAGATGATTAGAGCCGACATTGAACTACAATGATGGCAATGATTATCCTTCAGCTTTATGACTTTACTTCATTTGGCTTATTTTTATGTTTCCTACCTCGCCAAACAATTTGTGCATTGAATTTCGAATGATCTTGTACTGCTTAAATGTTAATCAATTCTGTATATATAAAACGCTAACACACGAGGGGCAAAAATAGCCTTGATTACTTATTGTTCGAATGGTAACATTGAAATATGAACGTTGTTTTACCTTGTAGCATAAGCAGTTAAAATATTCTTCTATTTCATTGACAGTTTTTAAGGGTGCATGGAACTGAGCGCTTTGCTTAACTAATTTGTGGAGTTAAATATCATTACATTGGAATTCAAAGTAATACATTCAAAACATTCAATTGCGTAATATTAATTTCCAAATAGGATTTTCACTTACGCTATTATTTCGTAATATATGCACATTTTAATTTCCAATAAACTGATTCGACAGAATTTATGTTCAAATAAAGAGAACATTATTGTTATATGTATCAAATGACGAGATGATTTTAAAAAATTGCTTACCCTATGAGTTATATAACAGCTTAAAAAGTCAATAATTTGGGCGAACAATATGGTGACCAAGGGTGCTTAGTATAAAGTAAAAGAAGTCCGTATCAATTTTTCCATGCTGATTATAATATCTGCCTCTTGATTATTCGGTTTAGGAAATTTGCAGATATTTTCTTGTAAAATACAGCCACAGTACAAAATTGTTCTTTTATTTCATTTCCTATCTGCTCTCAGTGAAAAAGAGAAGACAAAAATTTTGCTCGTATTATTGAAGAAAATAATAAAAGAAGGAATTTTATTCTAACTATTCTTGTCCAATAATTGTCTGATTTGTTAATTTTATTTCATCCATTGCCAATCTAAATTTTAAAAAAATATCACGCTCTGAAATTCAATATTTTAGTTTGATGAATTGGCATCGGAGTGTGAAGTCGTGGTTTGCCAGGTCATTAAGCACTGCGAGAGGAAGGGAGGCAGGAAATGCTCTACAAACGGACGCTACGCATGCAGGCTGGCTGGCGAACAGGATGCGCATATACTTACGCGGCGTCTTTTTTCTCTTTGCGATGGTGGACCGGCGCGAGGGCTGATCGCCCCCTGTCCTTCGACGGCCGATCGTCCTTCCATGTCCTGGGGGAGGGGAACAGTTAAAAAGTCACAAACAGGAGGGCTTCAAGCATTTCAGATCGTCTAAGTTCATTTTAGAGTAATTACAATGGCAGACGGTTTTGTATTTTATGCAATTAAAGAAACGTTATAAAAAGTTTTAGAAAAGGAAAATAATCTTTTTAAATATTTGTGTTCGCAAAGTTTCCAGCAGTTACGATGCTACCTTTTATGATTACAGTATTATAATTTGTTTTTAAATCTTTTACCTTTTTTTAATGATAAGGATACACGTATATGAAAAATTTTGCGTATCTGCTTTATTTCGTTGGGAACTTTATATGAAATCAACCATTTAAAGAAAAATAAATAATTTAAAGAAGTTTAAAAAAAGGCGCAGATTTACACAAAACTTTTAACAAAATTCGTGAAGTCTGGTAAGTTATTTTAATATCAACCAAAAGATGATTAATATTTATTTATTAGTATTTATATACAGTGTCTCACAAAAGTGATGGGACACTTGTGCTTTACAAAAGGAAACTGTAATAAAATAAATAAATAAACATGTACAAACATTTTTTTGGGTGTGTTTCATATTTAAAGTTAGTAACAATTAATACATAACATACATTTTGTCAAAATATTAAAATATTAATTTAATAAAAATGCAATTGTTTAGAACGGAGCAAAAAATGGCTCACATAAGTGATGGGACACTTACTTTTCCATCAAATATTTATCCGAAAATTTTACTTTTTAAAAGGTTTTAATATTTTGTTGGATTTTCTTTTACTTTTAAAACAGGATTTAATCTTCTTGGGATGGATTCGACTAATTTTTTTGTGATTTCTGGAGTGATTTTACCCCATTCTTCTTGAAGCACCGATTTTAATTGTTGTTTTGAAGAAATGGTGTGTTTGCAAATTCTTGATTCCAATTCTTTCCAAATATTCTCTATGGGATTTAAGTCTGGAGATTGTGGTGGTGGTTTTATTATTTCAGGGCAGTTATACAGCAGCCAGAGTCTAACGTTCAAAGCAGTGTGCTTGGGGTCATAGTCCTGGTAGAATTTAAAATCGTTATGAAGGTTCAATTTTCGTGCTGAAGATTTCAAATTTTGCTTTAAAATGTCAATATACTTGTACTGATCCATTATACTGTCAATAAAAACAAGATTACCAACTCCAGCGGACGACATACACCCCCATACCATAACTCCTCCACCACCATGTTTTACTGTTGGCACCAAGCTCTGTTTGCGAAATTCTTCCCTGGGTTTTCTCAACACCAAGATTCTACCGTTCAGAACCAAATATATTAAATTTACTCTCATCAGCAAATATAACTTTATTCCAGTAATCAGAATTCTTATTTATGTTGGATTTTGCGAAAGCTAGTCTGAGTTTTCTATTCTTTTCACTTACGAAGTATTTTTTGCTGGCTACTCTACCGTGATATCCAGCAGATCGAATATCCCTTCTAATAGTCTCAGGGTTAACAATTATTCCCTATAATTCTTGTAAATCAGCAGCAACTTTAGGAGAACTCTTTCTTGGATTTTTTTTAATATTTCGAACTATAATTCGCTTTATTCCATTGGATAACATTGATGGTCGGCCAGGTCTTCTTTTATCCTGAATAATATGATTCTTTTTATATGTTTAATGATATTGGAAACTGTTGAATGACTCAAGTTAACTGTTTCAGGTATTTTTCTAATAGATTTTCCACGTTCAATATGCAAATTAATAACTAATTTTCGAATTTCAGGCGAAGTTTCTTTTCGTTTAGCATTCATGGCTGCACAGAGCTGAAAAACACAAAAATTCCAAAACAAACTGGAGAGAAATACTGCAGACGATTTTATAAATTATTGCCAATTGCTTTTGAGTAAAAATAAAACCACCAAAAATATTTTTATTGCTTATTTCAGTCGATTTTTGTTGCATATCTAATGGTGTCCCATGACTTATGTGAGCTATTTTTTGCTCCTTTCTAAATAATTGTATTTTTATTAAATTAATATTTTGATATTTTGACCAAATGTATGTTATGTAATAATTGTTACTAAATTTAATTATGAAACACAACCACAAAAAATTTGTACATGTTTTTTTAATTTATTTTATTACAGTTTCTTTTTGTAAAGCACAAGTGTCCCATCACTTTTGTGAGACACTGTATATACAGTACACTCCCGAGTATCCGACCTAATAAGACGGAAGGATAGGCCGAATTAAAAAAGCCGGATAGGTCGGAGTTCTATGAACTCATTTCTTTGCTCACCAATACCAGAAGATAATGTTTTTGTACTAAAACTCACTGTTATAATACGTATTTTCTCATTTCTTACTGAGTACTAAACCCTCCATTTATCTGAAGTCACATAGAATGTGATCGTGGCCGCCTCCCGGTGAATCGTAGAAGCAGTTGGTGGTAATGTGCCGAGTTAAAATAGAAGGCTCTGTACTGGTAATTTATATATGTTTATATACTTCACTGCATGTTTCAAGAATTTATTCGAGAAAGAGTAAGTTAAAAGATACAAACTGTTCACTTTTTAGCATAAATTTTGTAATGCCTGATTCAAATGCAGGAAACTTAAACTAAACATTGTAGTACTATAAACATTGTAAAACTGTAGGCTTCATTCTCAAGAAAATTGAATAAAACTGATTTTATTTTTCACTAGTAAATGATGCATAGATATGAAAAGGTAATCCTAATATAAGAATTAAAACAGAAGCCAGAATATTTTTTTGAAAAAATAAGCTGACCAAGAATATTTTTTTGAAAAAATAAGCTGACCAAGAATATTTTTTTGAAAAAATAAGCTGACCAAGAATATTTTTTGGAAAAAATAGGCCGGAAGTACAGAAGTCGCGAACCGGATACTCGGGAGTGTGCTGTATATCAATTATTTCTTGTTTGCTCCAAAAAGGCGGAGAAGAAAATCGATGCGTTTTTAGTGAGAAACAATTATTTTTATCAGTCGGATTATTTTACCAACCACTATATTTCTTAAGTATTAAGTACATTTAAATAATAATTTTTAAATTAATAGAAAAAATTCATTTCTAGCAATTAAAATCTATAGCAAGTGCTTCATGCAGCGTAAAGTTTGCTTTTTTTAGAAAGCACATTTGCTTATTTTTTTTTCTTTAAATTCAAATAAACGCTAAGCAGTGTAAATAACACTTAGAAATTCATTTCATAAAGCTGACGTGAAAAGATAGCAGGCGATTCATATAAGGCAAGTTGCTGCCATACCAATATTTTCGCTGGCTTTCGGAACTGTGCAGTCGATAACTGGAGCCGTTAAGAAGCAGTGGCGCAACCTGTGGAAAGCGTGGGCTCGCTAGCGTAAATATTAATTTCCTACCTGGAAACTGCTGACAAGAAGCATTTGGTACTATTTTCAGCCCCGGTATTTCAGATTCAAAAAGAAATTTGCCAGTTGCAAAGAGTTCATAAATAAACTGAATGAACTAACGAACTATTTCTTTACTAAAAACACCAATGAAAACGACGAAGTAGAATTCTGAATTCTTTTTTAAATCGTAACTGATTTCTTCTCATGAGAAGTCCTAGTTCCAAATGTAATAATAGCATATTTCTCTGCCTTTTCTTTATTTGCAAAAGACAACGCAATTTCACAGGATCAAGGTTAGCGACATTAAATCTGCTATCTAATATTTTTCAACTGTTGTAGCGAGGAAGTTTTCAGAATGAGATATCGAGACAGTGTCGTCCTTGTCACCTGACTGGGTTCAAAATTATTAGGACACCACAACCTCCAAATGGGACGCTGATCTAACTAAATTAATCTATAAACTAAAGAACAGTTTTCTATATCCAATTGTCTTACCTGCTGTAATAATTTTTTCCTCACAACAAACGAGATAACACAATTTGATCACTCATCAGCCATTGTTTACTTTTTATATGGCGTTATTTACTTATTTTTAACTATTGCTTAAAATACTGCTTTAATTATAACTGTCACATTTTTCTATTTTATTGTGATTATTAGTTTCTGATAGGTTAGTTGTATTAGTGTTTATATATTTGATATTGTTTTTCATAGTACTTTTTTCCATATTTCTTTTTCCTAATTTTATTTCCTCCTCTATTTTTTTTGTAATAATCCTCATAATTTCATAAATAAGAGAGGATACTAATTGAAAACCTTAATATTTTCTTAAGTATAGTTTAATTGAAGTATATACATTAGGATTAAATAAACTTTGAGCAATGGGTTGCGTTATGGTGAATTGCTTATTAAAGCTTTTATTCAGATTTGATATTAGGATTGTGTTCGAACTTGGGTTATTACAGCATTACTTTCAAACTGCTGAGTGTTGACATTTGCTTATATTAAAAAATTAATGCACAAATTACAAAATGATGCACTGATATTTATCCATATTTTAGATCTCTGCAACATTTTTTTTCTTTGCGTTAATCAAATTTAAGTAAAAATAAAAATTGATAAAAAAAAAGCATTTCTATAATATATTCTGCTTTTAGTCAACTTTACTTATTCTGTTAATTGTACTACTTTGCGATGTTTTTGTAAAAGGATATGCATAACAATTCGTATCTTTTCTAGAAAACTAAGAATAAGTTGAAAAAAAATTTGAAGCAGAATCTCTGTAAATTTAGTCTTTTCTTTTGCAAGGAACAAATTCATTATCGCTGCGAATAGAGTTACGCACGAGTTGTTACAAGTATATAAATATTACAAACACGGTAAAAAAATATTTTCAAAAGTTTGAAATCTCTGAAACAAAATTGTTTTAATTTTGGAAAAGTGTTATTATATTATTTTTGCTTATTAACGAATGATTAAACAGTCAACAGCAGTTTTTATATTTAAAGTTCTACAATAACAAATATTAAAATTTGTTTACTCGACATATATCTATATTTAAACAAATAAAATGCTTACAGAAAACTAAAAAATAATTATATGATAAATATAAATTATATAAAAATATAATAAATAATATAGTACGCACATTTTGAATACGAATTTATATTGTGTTTTTGTCAAATAAAGGTGGGATTAACAAAATTCAGTGACTGGCCTTGCAAGTACGGCATTTCTTTTAGCATTCGAAGGGTAGTTTCAGTGTATCTTGGACGCAAGACAGACTTTGTGTACCTCACAAAAAGACAACGATAAAATAGCTTTCATATGACATCAAATGGATGCCCAATGACCATTCTGAGAAACCATTCTGTTTTAAAGTAGCAAAACCCATACAGCTTTAAATTGAAAAGAAAAGTTGAAGAAATGCTCAATTTGTTACCAAGTAACTAAAAAAATAGTCAATTTCTGTCATGAGAAGACTTAGCTGCAAAATATGAAAAGACCTTTAATAGTACCATATGATTATATAACCAGTATTCTTTAAACAAATGCATTTATTATGAATAAACATATCGTTCAAAGCTGCTGTTAAAAAGCTGTATAAAGAATTGGAATCTCTAAAAAAACTTAAAAGCTAATCTCTAATAAAATTACATGCTTTTAATTAAAATATAATTAAAAGAAACTATAATTAAAAATAAATTATAACTATAAAGGTAGGCGAAACTATTATTAGTTCTCGCCTACTTCGTTATGAATTGCTGAAATTCTTTATTTTTTATTTAGCATTAATTTTGCAATGCGATTTCTCATTAATTTTTATGCCTTTAATTTATCATTTATTAGAATATTAAATATCAAACAATATTTTTATTATTCTTTACTAATATATAAACCGTTTTGTTGAAAAACCAGAACGATTGCTGCTACTCCTGAGGTTGAGATTAATCCGTAGATGTAAATGTGAATTCGCTGATTATAATCGTTCTGTACTGATACAATGGCCGCCATACATTCTTAGTTTTATAAATGTTTATCAGTGTTAAATCCATTTCCTTCTAAATTTTTCCTTGAATGAGTGATGAAATATTTCTGATCAAGTGGTGTGGTTATTTTATGTTGATTATTCTTAGAATTGGAAACTGTTTGCATAAACATGTTTGTAGAAGTTTACGACATGCATAGCCTCTTTTAATGTGTTATTACGTAAGCATCAAACATTTTGTTTGAAATTATTACTGGAAACTCTTTATAAAATTTGTTATTCGCAAAAATTCTAGTAAAAATAACGTTTTTTTTTTTACCATTATGGAAAAATTACAAGAAAAATTGCATCGGAGAAATTATTGTGAAAGTGATGATCTTTTTTCCAAAATAAACTGAATGAATGTGCAAAATAAATTTTTTATTTAAATATTTCTTTTTTTTTATTAAATTATTTCCAAGAAATATCGTTGTGATCTGTACCTCTACCAAAACATTTATAGCCCCCCCCCCCGCTACCTTTTGTATATCAGAGAAATTCAGCTAATAAAAGCAAATGACGACTGTAATCATTCCCGTTTTTAGGACAATTTGTTAGAAAATATAATGCAATTATTTTCTAAGTATAAAGTCTTGATCGAACTCCCCAAGCATCAGCTAATGAAGAAAAAGAAATTGTCTCATGTCACCGATTTTAAAGTAATTGTCAATGGGTAAAATTTGAAGCTGTTTGCGTAGTTAAATAAACGCGTGGCGGTGATTCCTGAAACACATTTAAATGACAGTAATGTTGTTTCGGAAAAAAATTCTGGCACAAGGAAAACAGATCAATTCGATATTTTCCGGCACTTATTAAACATTTCTTTTTTTGTTCCTTCTGTTATTCTTTTATTTTTTTAAACTTTTCCTTCTTTTTCCTATACGACAATTTCTATTTGTTCCTATTTTTCAATTCCTACTATTAGTTCACACTCTCCTTATATATATTTATATATCTAGTTCAAATTTTCCATCCTTAATAAAATACTTTTTATTCATCCACTCAAGTTCATATACAGTTTTTAACACTTGTAGAGGATGACACTTGATGTTAATACAGTTTTTTCAAATATTAATTCATTAATTATTAAATTTAATTTTTTGCATTCTTTAAATAGAGTTTTAGCAGTTTGTAATGAAAATTGAAATAAACAGGCAGTAGCTCAATCGGTAAAATACAAGGATTTCAATATTTTTCACGTGAAGGTGAAGAATACGAGTTCAATTCTTGCGTAAGTAGGAATTGACTTAAAAAATTTATATATATATATATATATATATATATATATATATTACTTGTTTCATATCCTTTTCCTTTTATTTCTGCAATATGAAGAAAAATTAATTTGTATCGCTTTTTCATGAATCCTTTAGCTTGATACTTTATTCTTTTCTGCACAATAAAATAAAATAAAATAACGATTTTCCTCTTTTAAGAAGCATGTTGTGGCCGCTTACCTGGAGGAGGAAGCGACGGAGACAGGTGAGAGCATGGTTCTGTCTCGCACCAGAAGTTCTAGGGGCAAGGGTTCCGAAGAGTGGAGGGGCGCCCCGGTGTAGCTCCTCTCCCTGTACTGATTCGCCTTTTTCAACCTCTCAACCACTTCGGAGTACCAAGCGTGCTGGTCTTCTTCCGAAGCGGCTTCGTTGTCCTGCGAAGAAAACGGTTTTGTACTGAATTCTGCATAATAAATTCATTACAATGTATGATCACTGTGATTGCGAAGACAATAAAGATTCAGATCACCAAGCGACTAACACTGAAATTTGCATAACATGTTCGTTACAATGTATTGTCACTGTCATTGGGAAGATAATAAAGATTCAGATCACCAAGCGACTAACACTGAAATTTGCATAACATGTTCGTTACAATGTATGGTCACTGTCATTGGGAAGACAATAAAGATTCAGATCACCAAGCGACTAACACTGAAATTTGCATAACATGTTCGTTACAATGTATGATCACTGTCATTGGAAAGACAATAAAGATTCAGATCACCAAGCGACTAACACTGAAATTTGCATAACATGTTCGTTACAATGTATGATCACTGTCATTGGGAAGACAATAAAGATTCAGATCACCAAGAGACACATTGATATTTGTATAACATATTCGTTACACTATATAATCACTGTGATTGCGAAGACAATAAAGATTCAGATCACCAAAGGACTAACACTGAAATTTGCATGACATGTTCGTTACAATGTATGATTACTGAGATTGCGAAAACAAAGGTGATCCAGGTCACTATGCGATTAACACTGAAATTTACATAACATTTTCATTTAAGCTTTGCAAGGTAAGGTCCTTGTGCCTGCGAAGACAGAGGTGATCATACATTGTGTATGATTACAGCAAATCAATGCACTTGTGTATAATCAAGGTAAGGACTATAAAGTTCGATAACTGAGTCTATGAAAACAGAGGCGATCCAGATCATTACATGACAAATACTGAAGTTTGCACAATATATTCGTTTAAGATCTACAAAGTAGGATCATTGTGACTGCGAAGACAGGGGATTACTTCGTGACAAAGGGCAATATAACAGAGATTTTTCATTTTATCATGCCTGGTACTGAATATCGACAAGATACGGAAATATTGTTTAAATTAAAAGATCTTTGCCTTTTATTTTGAACCATAAAAGATAAAGACTTTTTATTTTTCGTATAGTATTCATGTTTCTTTCATGTATGAACACTACATGAAAGAAATTTTAATAATATAACTGAAAATAGATGACTTTAATAGCGTCCATTAACAGTTAAGATCTTTACAAAGGGAAGGAAAAGAATTTTAGTACATTACTTAATTTTAATTCTTATCAGTGATTCTATTTTTTTAAATCCCGAAAGAATATTTTTTAACTGCAGATTTAAAAGTCAGGAATCCAGCAATAGATGAATAATAATAATAATAACGCAAATTGTTTGAAATCAAATTCTTTATGCTTTGCTTGGAAGGAAGCATGAAAAAAGTGCAGTGCATATTATCAAGCTAGGTGTTACTATTAATATTGTACGTTGCGAGCTAAATCAAGTGATGCGTAGCCTTCAGTATTTCAAGAAATAAAAATGTCTGCTGAAAATCTCAGTTATGTTGTGGGAATGGAAATTAAGTGAATACGCATTTTTCTTATAAAAACTGTTTACTCTGTACATTAACTTTGTATCAAATTATTTATTTTTATGAATAATTTATTCATCAGATTTATGTCCCAACTTTGAAGCTATTTTGTATTCAGTGAAATATGTCTTCTTGTGAGAACTGCAAAGTACAATATATATCACTTTAGTGTATATATTTTGTGTACAATTGTAAATCTGAGCCAAATTTTAATGTAACTAGGCCAAAAGACATCCAAAATACATATTCTCGTGATAGATTAAGTAAAAATGCTAGATTCAAGCCAAACATCTATATTTTGTAAATATCGCTCATCAGTATCAGGCACGTTATTTATGGCCTTATCCTATGTCCATATTTTTATGCGGAGGATAAAAATTTATTGGAGATTATACGAGAAAGTTTCGAGGAGACCTCCACCCCCTACTTCCAAAATAAATTATAGCATTATAAGAATTCTGTTGTTCAATGGATCGCAACTGTTTCATTTTTGTATAGTACTTTTTGCAACATTTGCAATAGAGAGCCTAAAATGCTTAAAACAATACGATTACGTTCGAATCTTAAAAGATTTCACATTGATATTTTGAACATTCTAGCGTTAATTTCAAATATTTTAATTCAATTGGTCACATTTATAAAATACATTACATTGAATTCTTTAAAAATTCTGGCATTGATTTCAAATATTTTAATCCGGTTTGTCAGTCATATTTATACAATAAACAAGTGAATAACCCCCTACTAATTACTAAATTCTAAAACACTGGCTACTAATTAAGTTTCTTCATCATTTGGCATCCGGGTCTATTTGAAATGCACCACCGAACGCAAAAAAGTTGTTTCCCCCAAAATAAGAATGCATCTTGAAGTTACGACTATCTTTTCAATACCAAAGCCAATGTCGATGTAAAGCAAGCGTCATTACACTTTGCAACAGCAGAAAGCATTGGGAGAAATCTAAATACATGAAAACAAAAGAATAAAAGCCTTTGCGAAAAGCTGAAATTGAAATCTGCGGCTGCGTGTCGTGCAAAATGTTGGACCAAAGATCGAACATCCGGAACGATAATGTGGATTGCGGTTCCATTGACATTGAAATCCGCGAAGCGAAACACGATCGGAAGGTCGTGGGAAACAAGAAATAAAAATCACTTCAAGAAGATTGAAAAAGAAAATTGCCCTGATGATAAGGTAACCAATTTCAATTCTTTCCACTCAAGCGATTACTATCTTTTGAAGACCCTAAAAATCACAGAAAGTATGGCAGGTAGAAAATTTCCCACTAAATTCAATTATTTTTTCCGATCAGCAGATAGATAAGAGATATGAACTTGAAAAATGGCTGGATGCATATGTACAGGTGGTAATTTTTCTTTTTAATTTTAGACCCGAACTTGAATTAAAAAATGCAATACTACCCCGGTTTTGCATTTTTCAAGGGATAAGAGGAATAACAGTGTAAAGGCAAGAAAGCTACACAAAGTTAAGAGTTTTCAAGAAAGAAAAAGTGTTACATGTTTTTCAAGTGCACATTACTAATATTATAGTTTTTTTTTTTTTTTTTTTTTTTTTTTGCAAAATTTATGAAATTCATCCTTTGTACTTCTTCTTATTTGGCAGAAGGGCATTTAAAATATTATGCAATATATTCTTTGAATTTGATTATTTTTCACACGGTAGTTAAGGAGACAATAAATGCTTTTTCTCTGCATGGAACTTAAGAATTTCAGTACTTAATATACTAGAATAATACAATAGTAGCAATCACGCTAGTAGCGTGGCACAAAAATCCCTATCATTATTTATCATCGAATGACATCAAACAAACCATCGTACGAATTTCAGATCGCTTCACTAAAGATTTTACAGCTGCATTGAACACAAAGTTTTATATAGTTAATTAATAGAGCTCCAAGATATTATTAGAAAAATTCTGAAGATGGTTCTCGAGTCACCAAAAAGTACATTCAGTCAGAAAAAAAGAAGATATAAAAGAAATCAAGAAATGGGCTTCAAACAGGAATTTCAATCGAGTGAAAAAATAGATTTATTAACTGGTTTGCAGATAGATAGCCGTATATGTTTAAAGTTCATATCTAGTGTAACGAAAATGCACAGAGTGTTTATAAAAGAATATCCCAACTTTTCAAGTCTGTTAAAAGAAAACAAAACAAACGACAGTCTTTTTGTTCGTCGGAAATCAAAAATAGCAGTTAAAAATTTAAATTACCATAGTTATTAAGTGTTCAATGTGAATCCCCTCCAAAAACGTGAAACATTTCGAAGCAATACCTTAACTCATCCCGCAATTTTTCTGCATGCCTGGAGTGAAGTTTTGAAACGATGTAAATCTGTACGTACACGTGCTTCTTTTCTAGGGCTCCATTAAACAGAAGGTGTTTTTTCCCGTTACCAGCTGATGTTGATAAATTAAAGACCCGAATATCATTAGATTTTCAGAGCATCACACCCATTATTAGGAAAAAATAGTGGAATGGGCTATCATGCCGCCTTGATACAGTTCATTCTTTTGAAGGGGCTTACAATGAACACTTATAACTGTGTTGAATTTAAACTTTAAACTGCTATTTGCAATTTACGGCGAACAACAAGACTAATTTTTTCTTCTTCTTCTAATAGCCGGGCAAAGTTACGATATTCGTTTTTAAGCACTTGCCGTTCAGTTTGTTTTCTTCGCATTTTCTTATTTTCATCTTCCGAAAGTACAATGAAACAACCGGAAAAAAACACTACTTACTTTGTATTTGCCTTAAACAATATGAACATGTTGTTAGACGTACGGAAATCGCAGATTTATCTAAGGAACTTTTTGAGAAACGATGGGAAGTCTTATCAAACATTTGGGGAAAAGGTATTTTGGTAGTTTACACATATGAGGTTTGGATGTACAACTACGACATTTTTTGTTCCAATATTTTATTTCAGTTTGTATTTTTATTTAATATTTTGTGTCAACTGAAGCTGTAGAATATCGACAGAGAGATCTGTATTGCCAACATTATATCACCGTGGTCAAAAGGATATAAATTTATATTTCTTAATCCATTTAGTAATATATAACTTATGACTGTCAAATTTGGCCATAAATTCAATCATTCTCTGCCATAAATTAATGCAGTTTGGAAGTTTGAAAAGTAAGATGCAAGCCCCAGTGCGTCTTTGACTGTCCAAGAGTCAGTATCAGAAAAATGAGTTAACTGATAATCAGAAAAATGAGCTAACTGACAATAATAAAAGACGCACTATTCAACTCACAGATTAAATTAAAATTTTTAATTTTATAATTTAATTTTAATATTTTTTATTCCTAAATTACATACCTTCGGAAAATAAAATATACTTACTATTAACGAATGTAATACAAACTAATTTAATTAAGTAGATTTTAAAAGCTTAAAATAAAAAATAATGCGTTTAATAAATGAGTTGTTAGTTCACTGAATTTCAAATATGTATTGTCTCCTTCTTGTTCTAATGAATGTTATCAAATAATGATAGCTAACTACTGTCATCCTCTTGATGTTACAATTTTACCGAGCACTAGCTGGCACTCGGGGCGTTGCTGACGCAGAAGAAATACTTTTGGGAATATCGTTAGGAATTTGAAATAGCTGTCTTCTTTAATCAGGAAGAATGATATTTTTTTTTCTTGCCGACAGTGAATACACTCACTGAAATTAAATGATACATAAAGGAGAAGTATAAATGATATTTATTCTATTTTTTTGACTTTGTCTAGTCTAAAGTGTACTTGAATAATTAAGTTTCTTGTTTTCAGCAAAAACATATCAATTTCGGTGCTGTCCGACACATGTACATCCAACACATAACATGGATTTTCTAGGTTCAAAGCAATAAGTTTGTAAAGTTTCATCGCCGTCGGATGAATGATACGGCAGCGCATAAAACACGAATAAACAAAAATTCATTTTTATATATTAGATTAAACAAATGCAAATTTGCGTTTGGAATAGTAAATCTTCATCTTGTTTCAGAGTTGGTGAGGCGAGCTCTAATCACCTAATATCTCAACGCTATTACTTAATCGGTGTTCCACTTTTATCATTTTTCGGTAAAGATTCTAATTTGAGCGCATAATCACTTCTGCACTGTGGGACGCATTGCGCCTGATTTGGCTCGCTGCCTGCCAAGTTCGTTGCATTTGGTGCCAAACATCGTTACACTAATCAAAAATAATGATTACTCCACGAGGGACAAGTTTTAATAAGAGCCGATGAATATTTTATCTCCATTACTGCTTTTCATCATTTTAGTATGAAAGGCTTTTGAATTTTTAATAGCAATAATGTTATTTTTTTATTTACGTGATAGAATGAGAAAATGCTGAAAATGCATTTTTTTAATGTAGTGAATTTTTATTCGACATTCTTCATAAAAAAAACTTAAAAATGATTTCGAACAGAGAAAGCATTGTAATCATTAAAAAATTTCGAACTCGAACTATATCTTTCCGACATTGGCCGGTATTCAGAACATCGGAGAGCATTGTGGGAGTATCGTACAATATCTTGTGCTAATTGAGTGCAAAACGAAGATGGCTGGATACCTAAAGTTCAGTGCACATAATTAATGTCTCTGTTGTAAGCACCTATCAAATTCGGAGCCAAATCAAACAAGGGGTTGACCGGTTGTCAGATATGTACTTTCTGGACTAAATTTTTCTTTCAATCGGTTGGGAAAAATGCGCCAAAAATACAAATTAAATTTTTATATACTTTCACTGTATACCAGGCATCAATGGCCAAAAAAATATATGCAGAGGATCCCATGGTAAAAGGCTAAATTCCCGCCAAAGGTGAATATTTCGTAACTATAACGTGCCTATGCCATTCTCTGGGATTACACATTTATTCGAGTATGTGAGAAAGTTTTGGGGAGACAACTTTGGCTGGTTTTAAAGAAAATTGGCAGAATATAGAAAGATCGATACATTTCATTATTTTATTTATCTGCTGGGGAGAAATCGTTTCTAATTAAAATGAAACTTTTTCCAAGAAGATATTTTACAAAATATAGAAATAACTGTTAGTGTGAATGAATATTTTTCACTCAATCCATTGATATCTTATCTTTTAAGAAATAACGATTTCTTATTGTTTCCATTTATTATTTTTCATTTCTCAGTAGCTATAACTGAAACTGTATGAATTAGCATCGTGAATATTTTTTATGGTAAATAGCGAATTTATATTGCTTAGTATAATATTTGCTTCCTACAACTAATACCAAACATTTGTGTGTATTTATTATGAATCTTGTTCGTTTTAAAAATTTAAATGATATTTGTCGATTTTAGAACAAAATCTACATTTACTTAATTATTTTTTGGACGCTAATCATGTACTTTAAAAAAAGAGTTTTGTTTTAAATATATTAGACTTAGTGTAGAAAAATGTATTCGGGAGGCTTTAGAGACTAACATAACAAAGTTATGAAAGATGGCATTAATGGGATTAAAATTTTGTAACTTTCAGAAATGGAACCAAAAGTAGATTGACAGAAAATCTTTTTTCAATTTTATTAACAATGAATAAAAAATGTGAACCATTTGATCACTAATAGTTCACCATACGTTGAGAGTTATTTTGAATCTCTCCCACAATTATTTTCCGTACTTAAGATATATGACTACTATAATTATCAAATACTTTGTTTTATGTTATGTTTGCATTATATCCTTATTTGAATTAAATAGAAATTTTTGAAGTACTTTTTTCAAACTTGAAAGTTTAAATACTTAAAATTCAATTGCTATAAAAGGGCAATTAACTTCGAAGGAAAGAAAAAAACGTTATTTAGCTATTTCAGAATTTATATATGGAAAAATACAAATATTTTTTAATATATATCTTTAATTTCAAGAAAGTATAAATTTAAATACATTTTTTTGTGCTTCGAAGAAAATTTTTTTTTCAAACTTTTCTTAAAATATCCAGTGATTTCAGCTTTTATTGTAACGAATAAATGTTTTTATATTTTTATTTACTTGTCACACAAATTCATTGCAATTATTACTTTTCGTTTAATGACAAAGATAAAGAATTGTCTTCCTTCTTTCAGAAAAAGAAAAAGGATTAATGTTTCTTGGAGAAATTTTAACACAAGAAGACTGAAAGTATCTTTCGATGTGTGACATTTGAAATGTTCTCAATAAACAGAAAATAAATGGATTTATTAATTGGCCTGATTGCTTTCAAATTAATTCAACTACAATTAATTTATATCACAACAAAGCATTTAGAAGAATATGATTTACGTTTTACTGAAGAATACGATATTCTAAACTACATAGAATTAAATGGTGAGTTCACTTAAAATAACAATTATATTATAATATTTTTTTGCAAACAATTTTCATTTTATTAAAAAATTAAATTAAAAACAGTTTTCATTTAATTTATCATAAAGCAGAAATGACTAAATACTAGTTTGAGAAGAAAACTAGTGTATTTTACATCATAATATTATATATATATATATATATATATATATTGAAAAAATTAATGTTTCTATCATTATAAATTAAAACTCAATGTCATAAAATTATTGTTTTTCTCATGTTAATTTAAACATTCCAAAATAATATTGATTCAATCAATATTAAACAAGTAAAATAATATTAAAAGCAGTTGTTTTCAATATTGTAATAGAATGTTATCAGAAATTAAATGAGAAAAAAAAGTCTATATTTAATTCTTTATACCATTATGAAATATGTAAATAAATATTTTATAAAAAGCATTTTTTCTTTGAATTGTTGTTATAATATAATATAGAGCATAGTTAAAATTTTAGAAAGAAATTAAAATAAAAGGAAAGTATAACACTGAGACTACAAATTAATTTAAATGCTATTATAATTTCAATTTTTAATAGTTAATTAAAAATACAGATAACTATAGAACTATTCAAAATAATTTGCAGCTAAGTCTAAGCATTGCTATAAACGCACTATTGCAGCGTGAACGCCGAGCAGCACAGCACTGAATAAAGTGACAATGAAAATTCGCGTGCCCTATGGGGAGCTACAGAGGAGGCAAAAATGAATAAAAAATATATTAGCTCTTAAAGCCGACATTCCTTAAACTAAAAGAAGGGAAACATCAATAAAAAAAAACCAGGGCACAGAGTCGCAGATTGTTTCAAATTAAGACAGAATCCTCTTTCGAAACTCCCATCCCTACCAACAGGAGAAGTTTCATTCTGATAGATTTAAAAAAATTAAGGTATTGGGTAACGAACTTATGATCCTAAGACCGAGATTGCCTTTAGGTTACTTCTGGAGCAAATTTTAATACACATATTTTTATCTCAATAATAATCAGTAAGTAGTTTCTAACTGGAAAGTTTGGGCCTTGTTGGTAAGGTCTCGCCTTCGGAACCGGAGAGTTTCACGTTCGAGACCCGATCCCGCTGAAGAACCGTCGTGTAAGCTTGTCTGATGCCCTTTAAATCCATCGGGTTCAAACGTCCTTCCACTGGTATGGTGTGGAAGTTAAGATAGGGGTTGCCAGCTCAGGTGTCATTCTCGTTATTTCTCCGCGGTTCAAAATTACAAGGTCCGTCCCTAAACAGCCCTAATGTTGCTTTAAAATGGGATAATATAAAAAACTAACTGGATAGTTAGGATGTTGATTTTTTTTCGAAATTCCATGTCCATCGATTTACTATTTCTCATTCCACTAACTATATCAAATGTAAAATTTCACATTTCAGTGAAAAGAAAGCAACTCTTTTAAAGGGATTTGAAGTAATCGGAAAGAATTTTGTACATTGTTTAAACTGGAAATGAAGAAATAGGAAAAGTAGGATTTTCCAAATTCATACAGAAATATTACTCCATTCAAAAATCCAATAAGGTTTAAATTCATAATGGTTCCTGATTTTAGAATTTAATTACATGATAAGCAACTTATTTGAGTCTTATTTATGTTTAAAGGAGCAAATGGCATATAATTCTCATTTCTTTTTCATTGATAAAAAAATCCCAATTTCTTTGATATTTTATCATTTCTACAAAATTAAGTTTAGATCAATTTAGCTAAAACAGATAAGCATTCCAATTAAAAATATAGGAGACTTCATCATTCTCAGTCACGAGTAGTGACAAAGCTAAAAACTCATCTGTTCCGAAACTTCCACACCACACTATGGAGATGAAATCCAAATAAATTTATTATGCTTAAGAGCCCGATCTCTGCTGGATTCGGTTTTTATAAAGAGCATTCTTTTGAAACACCCTGCGGGACCCTGTGCTCTGTATGGAAAAAGAGAAAAGAAAGAATCGAAAAACAAAAAGGTGAGAGCCTGTATTGATGGCAAGCAGCGTAAAGAGAGGAGAAGAAAGGAGAGCTGCTTACTTACAGTGAAACGGCCATCAATGAGGGGATAGGAGTAAGAACTATATAAGTCCATGTCGTCGACTGCCCTGTCCTGAAAACAACAGTCAGACATTCACATTCCTGCATTAGTGCGCACAGCAATGCTGCTCGTCGCTCGCTCTTACATTCTATTCGTATATACAAGGGGTGTTCAAATGAAAAGGTACGAAACGATACTGTAGGTATAAATGAAGATTTTATTCAAAGTATACACCATAGGCCTGAGCACAACGATTCCATTGATTGACGAGCAGAAGGATTCCCGTTCCCAGAATTTCTGTGACCGTGACGAGACTCAGTCCTTCACAGCGTTCTTGAGTTCTCCGTCCAAGGTCCACTACTTGGTGAATTCCTCGAACACAGAAGAACCAATAACTCCGATGTGTACTGTGAGACACTCCGAAGACTTCGCAGGTCCATCAAGAACAAAAGACCGGGCTATTCCACTGTGGAAGTGGTTCTGCTCCATGATAACGCGCGTCCGCACGTCTCCAGCGTCACACATGCGGAACTGGCCAAGTTCAAGTGGGAGCAGTTCGGCCCTCCGCCCTACAGTCCGGACATATCGCTCTTCGATTTTCATATGTTTGGCCTCCTGAAAAAATATCTGAAAGGTAAGCGCTTCAACTCGGACGGCGAATTCAAGGACGCTGTGAGGGACTGGGTCTCGTTACGGCCACAGGAAATCTGGGTACAAGGAATCCTTCGGCTCTTAATCAATGGGATCGTTGTGCTCAGGCCTTCAGTGTATACTTTGAATAAAGTCTTCATTTATACTCACAGTGTCGTTTCGTACATTTTCATTTGAACAACCCTTGTTCAAATATTATATTTAATCGTCCTTAAAAGCAATAAATAGTTTAGTAAAGTTAAAAGTGTATGCGAATATTACAGAGACGATATTTTAAATTTAAAGAAGATTTTTTTTAAGGTATCCAACTAGGTTATAAAAATGTTTTTTTCCAGAAACATGTGATTTTTTTTATTATCTGAAAATAAAGTCCAAACTTTGCAGATTCTAAAACAAATTTTGTTTTTAATATAATACAAGATAGAACTATAGATAAAGTGGCTTAAATAATGCACACACACACACAAGAAAGAAAAAAAAAAACTGAAATCGGAAACATTGGTATTTTTAACCGAAAATAAATTATTTATTTTATTTTTGCCGTAAAATTCTCCAAAATAATATTTGATCTGTTTATATTAACTTTCTACCAACTGAAACGTAGCATGCTTATTTTTGGCAATTTTATTGAAATAGCGTGAAAACAACATATTTGTTCCCAGCGTATTCGGATCAACTAATTTACACATACAATATACAAACGCATTTTCTGAAAAATGAATATTTCACTGTGATTGATTCACGAAAAACGTGATATCTTAAAATCGATTGATTAAAATTTCATGAAATTTGGTATGCATGCATCCAAAACCTTTGAGGGTGTGATAGACTGCGAATTTTAATGTAACTTCATTTAGGCGTGTCTTAAAGACACTTTAAGTTCAAAACATAGACAAATTTTGACAAAAACTCCTTAATGGAAACTTCAAATGCTCATAAAATGTTTACTTATTAAAATATTTCTTATTTTACGGTCTGTTTCATTTTATGTAGTTTGGGCTATATATAGGTGAAATAAAAATTAAATATTTCCATTATTTTTTTAGTTTACTCTATTTTTCCTAACACTGAAAATTTTGCTGAGTTTTCGTTAAATAAGCTGTTTCTTTCAAACAGTAAAGGCAAAGAGTGTATTTTTTTTCTTCTAATAGTGACCTTTCAAGTATGTTTTAGCTATTGGGTGCAATAAAAAAATGTTTATTATCATTTTTTAAAAATTCGCCTTTGAACCTAGTAGGATACTTTAAAAAAAGTTTACTATCTAATAAAATTTACATCGTCTTCACTGTCGACAAAAAATAGCAACAGAAAAAAAAGATAGAGTCGAAAATTATTTTTTCTTCCAAGAAATATTGGAAGAATAAGGAAACATTGATTGATATTAGTTTGTTTTTTCCCATGCCAATGCTTTTCATTCTTTCAGAGATTTATATTGTCAAAAGTATAAAACATATAAACAAATCTATCTAATAAATATTTTTGGATATTTATTAGATAGATTTAAATGAATTATACCGAAAGCTGGAATAACATTCTTTAAAAGTTTACTAGCAAATTTAAACAGTTTTACTTCATATGTAAATACACATCAAGGGTTTTTAGAGAAATATTCCCATGCTTTAACATTCTTTACAGTGCAACATGAATTTAGAGATGATTTCGCTTTATGAAATATCAGTGAGCCTATTTAAATAAAATCTATTATAAATTAGTATTTATCATAGAAGTAATTTAATAGGAAAAAAATGGATCAAAGAACAAACTAAATATATTTTATATAATCAATAAAACATGTTTTCAGTACGCACATATTGCTAATTTAACTAGGCAAAATAAAAACCTATAAAAATGCAGTGTTCTTGTTCTCAATAGTCGCTGCAACGAAAATGTACTGGTTAAAAATAAAATTAGCAAAAGTTTGAATAAAACATCAATACAAATATATTTATAGAAAAAAGAGCACATTAAAATAAAGTATACAATGACTATCGCTTTGATAAAATTGGTATGATATATGATATAGACAAAAAAGACGATTAAATATACAAATTCATTTTCAAAAATAAATATCTAAGCGATACATTTAAATAATTATACATATTGAACTATCTTCTATTATATAAAACTGTAAGCAAATAATAAAAAAATAATGCAACAGATGTAATTATTAAGGTTTAAAGATTGAAACTTATGACCAGTAAATATCTTTCGCTTGAAATTAAAATTCACTAAAGTTTATTCAATTTGAAATGACATATTTCTGAAATATGGATGCAAACGTGAATTTCGAAAGAATATATTTATAAAAATAGCAATGTATTGATTGTTGCATTAAATTTTTTTAGCTATACATTTTTTTATCGTTTTGAATATTTTAATATTTATAACAATAAATGATTGATTAAGTTTATTAATAGACCAAAAGTACGGAGTGACTAGAATAATAATATCCATAATAATAATATCCACAATCTTAATAATATCCATAATTAATTTTTAAAGTTTTATAATAATAAATATTTGTTATCAAAATATTTTAATATTCTTTAATTAGAAATTCACTTCATCTTCACTTTATCTTTAATTAGAAATCACTTTATCTGAAATAAAACAAATTAGAAATTCACTTTATCTTTAATTAGAAATCACTTTATCTGAAATGAAACAAATACATAATATTCCATGTTCTGTTAAAAAAACAGTATAAAGTTTAAAAAAAGCCCGAGAGGCACAAAATACAGAATGCTCTAAAAGTCCAGACACATTTTAAAATTAAGGATGAAATCAGTTGAATTCAGTTTGAATTCAACTTGCACAAGAATTCAGTTTGCACTAAAACTCTTAGATCATTGTAAACTGGAAAGACTTTGAGATATTTTTCTTTTCTTTCAACTACTTTGTAAATTAAATTTATATATTATATTATATATTAATTTGTAAATTAAATTTATAAATTATATTAATATAATTTATGAAATTATTTTTTATATTTTTAAAAACCATCATTAAAATTTAGTCTTGATCGTTAATTTTAAATTTTATGAACATATGACAGTTTAAGTAAACATTTATGTAAAAAAATAACAAAAACGTCTGACAAAATTATCCTAAAAAAAGAAGACAACTGTACTAACTGTGTCAAAATCAAAGAAGATAACATCAAAAACAATTTTTTTTTAAGATATGAAAATATTTTATACATTAGTATTAACTTTTTATTTTATTGAAAGATAAGCAAAAATATGCAATTATAAAAACTGAAACGCTTGAAATTTACAAAACCCAAAGTTTAAAGTAAAAAAAAAAAAAAAAAAAAGTCTCAAAAGTTCGATTTTTTACTATTTTCTTTTTAAGGAGGTGTCAATTATGTACACGATATTTTGCGCATTCAATAAAGCTTTTATA
Source organism: Argiope aurantia (assembly GCA_026543865.1). Classification (NCBI taxonomy): domain Eukaryota; kingdom Metazoa; phylum Arthropoda; class Arachnida; order Araneae; family Araneidae; genus Argiope; species Argiope aurantia. The sequence goes on along the minus strand of JAPMOR010045044.1, from coordinate 27,719 downwards.
ACACCCATTTCCTTCTATCATACGTACGAGGATATGATACCTCCAATTCCGCGCCTCCATAAAATTGAGTGAGTTTATCAGCAAAAAGATTGATATCTTTTTTTTTTTAACTCTCGAGAGATTTTTCAAGATTTCGTTTTGAAGAATCTATCTTTAACTCTTGGGTCACATTAACCTTAATTATTTCATCGTGTTCGTTAGATGTGTCAAGTAAAAAAAAACACACACACAACCTAATTCAACTGTGCTCTTATGGTCATTCCTCTGATTGTCCTTCGTAACTCTCATCCATGATTTATTGTAGAAATAAACACTTCGAAGGGTTTGGTCTTTTCTTACAAACAGTAAAACGATGGAATCTGCTTCTCCAAAGAATCAAATCTTTCGAGAAGAGCATAAAGAAGACATTCTCCAGTGTGCACTAGTGAAGGCTTTTTCGAGTATCTCATCTTTCTTATCAATGCTCAATAAAATCTGATGTTTTGGTATTTTGAAATGGAAACAGCTTTTATTATCAATGATTCTTGGAGAGATAAAATGCTTGTCCAGTGGTCGTCTCCTTATTAACCACTTAAGAGACAGCATATTGTTTCATCCTAATTTTGATCGCATTGCTTCCTAACTTGGTCCTAATGCGACTGGTATCTTAAATGTAAAATCAACAAGGAAAGCATACAATTTGAACAAAAGTATGTAAGAATTTGAAAAAATAAAATATAAGATTCCAAAGTTCTAAAAGGTTGCCTCATTTTTATCCTGATTTCTATTTCCAACTCTGCCATTTAATTATTAAGCAAAATGCAACATGGCATTTAAATCTATAAGTGTTTCTGAAATACAATTGTTTGCTGATTTAAACAAAATAAGCAGTTTTTTCCCTTGTGTAAAAAAATCAGGAGTTTGAATTACTTAAATTGATTATCAAAAACACTTGTTCGTTAAATTGAAAAAAAAAAGTGATGATTAATAAAAGGTTAAAACGGGGAAAAAGGCAATCGTTAAATAGTTTTTCTGTGCGATAAAATCATTGGCATTTTTATAGCTTAGTTCAGGACCCAAACGTTATTTTTTTTCATAAAATGGACAAAGTTGTAGTTTATGAAAGTACAGATTGCCTTTCACTTCTATATTTTAAAGATAAAAAGTAGATTTTTTTTTCATGGCACCGATCTTCAAAAGTAGCAAAAATAAATGAATAAATAATATTCAGCTACCACAGATGCAAATTTTTTATATTTCTTATTTACATTCGTGGTTCTTGGTATTAGAAATAAAATATGAGCGTATTATCCAGTACCTTTCACACTTAATTTTAGAGGAAACATGTACTGAATTAGAGTATCGTTAGAATGTGATTCGTGTTACAAAAAGCGCACGTGTTGAAATGTGTTAGATTGTACAAAATGAGTGGTTAATAAACACTTTATGACGAAACAAATTCTCTGTAATTAATTATCTTGAGTTTTGCTGTTATTTTTGAGGTACAGTGCCATCTACATGAAAATTCAGCCTGTTATTTTTATTTTAAGAGAAAATTTTATGCTTCAAAAATCATTTTAGTACAAACTGCACTCTTCTACGCTAACTAATTGATTTTACTTTTAATTGTAAAATATGTCAAGGACTTTTGGTGCACTTTCTGCACCTGTATCTAATGCACCAGCTTTAAACAACTGTTTTTTGCTGTACATTTATTTTTAAACTGTTCAAAACTTCGTCGAATATGATAAATTAATATTGTTATTTCAGATATTTTCCGCCACTAATCAGATAAAAAGTTGAGCAAGAGCAGCAATGTTACGATCTGAAAAATGCTATTGTTCCATAACATCAATATAAATATAATTTTGTTTAATTTGTGTCATTGGCTGAAATTTTGAATGCCATCGAGGCAACAAAATAATATATTTACATGAAACAGCTGTTTTATAGCAGACATATACATGCAGACGCCTTTTCCATTGTACAAAAGCAACAAAATACAGTACACTCCCGAGTATGGCTATCGTACTATACGGCCTACTTTTCTTTTATCGAAATGAAATGAGGAAGGCAAGACATCGGAAGCGGCCGTTCTGCTGCGAGCTAAAATGCGGAGGCATTTAACTAAAAACCGTAAACTTTAACTTTTCTCTTAGGGCTAACTTTTCAGATCTGTGTAACCGTTCATCAGTGAAAAATAAAATCGGTTTGAGCCAATTTTCTTAAGAACTAGGATATGTTTGTTTATGTTTGCTGCATTTAACTTGGACATTACAGAATGTATGTTAAAATGTGAACGGTTTATATCCTTAAACTTACTTTTTCAATAATAAATTCTTAAAAAGTGCAGTGCAAATAAACATATAAAAACTACCAGTACAGAGCCTTCTGTTTTAATTCCACACGTTGCCGCCAACGGCTTCTATGATTCACTGGGCCGCGGCCGCGTTCACATTCTACGCGGTTTGAGGGCCTAGAACTCAAGGGAGGGCCTAGCACTCAATAAGAAATGACGGAATGCATATTATATCAGTGAGTGTTGGTATAAAAACTTTGTCTTCTGGTATGGGTGGGCAAAGAAAAGAGCTCATAGAACTCCGGTCTATCCGGCTTTTTAGTCATCCGGCCTGTCCTCCGCAACATTAGGCTGGATACTCCGGAGTGTATTATATTGTTCATTTGTAATTTTTAACCCATTTTCTTTTTATGTGAGTGCATGCGGTACTCACTTTGATTAGTCTCGTGGCTTTCTTCCAGCTTCCGTCCACGTAAGTGTATGCGGAAAAGGGTCGGAATTTAGCCTTGTATTCCGTCTTCTTGATGCGCCCACTGCAACAAAATAAAAGCAGATTAAATAATGATAATATATCATTGATGAAAGGACTGTGGTGAGTCATTTTCAAGGTCGATGAAATACAAGGTTCGTGCTCACAAGACTCTTCTTAAGAGTGGGAATATAATTTAATTTTTTTTTAAATTCCTCACACATGCTGCAATAGATGTTAGATGAAATATGTATTTGATTCTATGATATCCCCAGAGTTAATTAGAAAGTTAATATTAAATCATTAGTTTCATGTCAGTTTTTTCTTATGTCTCACGCGCAATGGTTTTAGAATTAAATCGAATCGACGGACTTGACATATATTACGTGAATATTAATTGATTGTATTCTATCGACTGATGTATACATAATGCGTACTAACCCTTTGACTACATATTTATTTAAAATGACTTTTGTATTTGAAGCGCAATTAATTTTTTGAATATGTGAAAACAATAGCTTTTACGTAAGAATTCATTTATTTCTTATTATTCAGAATATACTTAAGTTATCTTAATATACTGCTACATGATATTAAGATGACTTAAGATAAAAATAATTATATATATAAAAAAATTCAAACATAAATTCAAACAAATGCGGAACATTCTGATAAGTCAATTGTTTCCAAAGGGTTAATGTCTTCCCATAAAATGATGAGTCTGACTCGCACATCAAATTACTGAATTTTTAATTTTAAATTTGCAATAAAGTGAAAGTAGTAAGTAATTTAAAAAACAAAAATCAATTAAAAGCGCTTCAATATCTCAAATATTCTTTATAATATTATAGAAATTAAAATAATAGAAAATGTCCCAAATAAGATGGATTTTCTACAGTCTAATCAGAAATTTTCCAAGAAAAATAACTTATTATACTCTTATTTGGATTATAAAAATCTGTATAATATATTATAAAAATATGTATAGTTTAATCTACAAAAATAGAGATTAAAAAATCAGAAAAATAATAAAATAGTAATTATAAGATTTTGACATAGAAAAAGGGAAAAACAAATCACTCTTTGTTGTCTTTTAATTAACATTTGCATTAATTTCATGATATATGTTTATTTAAAGACAGGTTGATTTGTTTGGTTCACTTTAATATCTTTTAATATTCAATAATAGAGAAGTAGTTATAAGGAAAAATAAGAAGGGAATAATTTTGTAATTTAGATCTCTTCAAGATAATATAATTTATCTTTTAAGAAATGTATTTAAGTAAAAAAAATGTATCAAAAATTTTGTCAAATTGGAGAAATTAATTTTCTCCCAATGGAAGATCGCTTTTATGTGAAGTCAATACAGTACAAGTATTTTTTATTTATTTATCAGCTCTTAAAATGTGAATTTCAATAGATTTATACACATTTATTCAAAATCTAGTTGTCTTTGTTTTTATTATTTTCGAACTAACATTTGATGACTTTAATGCCATTTTATTGTGATTTTGTTTTGTTTTTCCGGGTTGCTCTAATTTAGAAAATTATTTAGTGTCCAGTCTGAACAATTTTTTTTTAAAATTTATTGAAATTTTGGATTATTTTAATAAATTTATTGTAGTAAATAGTATTCAAACAATTTCCTCTCCAAGGACATATTTAATTACTTACTTTATAACACTAACATTTGTTCATTAACCGAAACAATGTAACCCTTTTCATTAAATTTATTCCATTAACTATACCTACATCCTTGCAAAATAATTAGTCTGTTTTATAGTCCAGATATTTAATAAAAGTTTCTAAATGATGGCAAAAATTGGTTAATTAATTATTATGATGTGTGTTTTTTTCAAAAATCAATTTCCATTATCAGAAGCATATTTTTCATTACTATACACTTAATTAAATATTATCCGAGATGGTATTTAGAATTCACACATCATATTTTATGTTATGAATAATTACGTAAAAGCTCAAATACAGAAATAAGTTTGATCCCTCCAAATAGAAACGGGTATATAACATTTAAAATAGAGAGACGTTCAGCTTGGAGTTTCTATCATATTTTGCTGTAGAATATGAAGCAGTTATTGCGTATTAACTTCCAACATAAGTTGTCATTGATGCTTACCGTTTGACAGCATCGAGTGCTGCGTCCTCGTCGTCATTTTCACTTGGCACTGAGTTCCACAGTTCACCGGATGGAGCTTCGCCATCTGAAAATTAGAATTTTGTTTCAAACAACAAAAACATACACATATCTGCCATGTATAAAAAACAAAAAGCATGGAATTGTTTCCTGTATTCGTTTAGTGGTTACTATGTTGAATGTTAAAACTTATTTTTTCAGTTTTTACCCAAGAAGAAAATATTTCTAATTCTTGGAGCATTGCAATTACACTGTAACCGTAACTTTGCTTGACATTTGATAATTAGTAGTATATTGTATTAAATTGGGTTTACACTTAACCAGCTGTAAGAAGGCCAATAGGCAGCGCATGCGTAAGTACTTGTCCCGACGGGAAAACAACATGCTGCTGTATTGTATTTTTTTTCCCTCACTGCGTATGCATTTGTAGAGTTAAGCGTTTTTTTTTTTTTTTTTTTTTTTTTTGCCTGAAAAAATTGATCATTTATCATAGATTAATTCCTACATTTTTTGCTCTGTTTTTTTCTGATGTTAGGTTGCGTTTTTTTATTTTATTTTCCATTTCTTTTCTGTAGTTTTCCAAATTTAGTTATGTTTACATTTCTTTATATTTTGCCATGTTTCTTTGTGTAAATATTCATCATTTTAATATGATACGCAGTTAAAAATAAAAATCCAGACATCTAAACGGCAGTTTACAGCCAAGTATGGAAAGTTTGAATCTATCTTATGAAATTGTGGCAAACATAAATCAGTCTCTTTCTGCGCATGCGTTGTCTTGCTGGCCGTTTTATAACTAGCCTAGTGTAAACCCGGATTATGCTGTATTGTGTTTTGCGCCTTTCGTCACCATTTCTTTATTGATAGAGCATGATAGAAAGAACAATGCACAGGACAATCATAATTCAACGATCTTCGTATAAACATGATGTCTATTAATTTTGATCTTTGATACAATTTCACATTGAAATCAAAGGAAGTACCAAATTTTAGATTTAATTCATGCAGAAACATGTATATTTTCGGCATATGTTGTGTTTGATTTATTCACTCGTTTTTTTTCGTTTTGAAAATATATTGAATTTAGCCTTTTTTACGGAAATAATTCTTTCTTTAATGTGCTCTGAACAAAGATATTTTAATTCTAACTCTCCTACACTGGTTTCTAAAAATTTGAAAGGTGATTAGAAAAAAAAAGAAAAACCCACCCAGATTTAAAATCGCAAAATATAAGTAAATTTTTTCGCACAACTTATGTAGCATAAATAAAAAGCAATTTTGGATCAGATATACAAATAAGTGTTATTGGTGTTAAGCAGCATTTTTGGACATGAGGCTGAAACCAGGCTTTAAACCCTTGTGGTGGCAAAAAACCTTCATTGGTGTTGGTGCCAAAACAGTTCACTGTAACTCGCAGCGAGGTATATTGCATAGTATATACACTGGTGTGCAAAACATAAGCAACAGGTATGTTTTTTGTCATAACTTCACGAGAAATCATATGAGAGACATGAAATTCAGAAATGAGATACAGCATTTTGCTCTGAAAGAATGACGAAAGCATAGTTGCACAGAAATGAATACAATGCATACAGTATGGAATCAAACAAAAAAAAGGCTTTATTGAACTCATAGTATCGTTACACATGATTGTCTGTCCAAGAGGAAGAACAGCAAGCAGATATTCTTTAGTATGGGATATGCCCTCCCCTTACTGCAATGGTTGCTTCGCACCGTCTCCCCATACTCAGCACCAGATTGCCCAACAGTTCTTGAGGTAAGAGTGCCCATTCCTCAATCAGCATCTGTTTACGTTGTCGGGTGTTCCCAGGAGAATGTAATCGTGACGCAAGGCGTCTCCTTAAAGCATCCCACACATGTTCTATCGGATTTAAATCAGGAGAGCACGCCGGCCAATCCATTCGAGTGATATCTTTACTTTCCAGGAGCTTCTCAACAGCATGAGTCCTGTGTGGCCGTGCATTGTCATCCATAAAAACGAAGTATGATCCAATGGCACCTCGGAACAGACGAACATGAGGAAGGATCACCTCCTGACAATAGCGATCTCCAGTTACAGAGCCTCTGTCGAAAACGTGGAGCTCAGTCCGTCCGTTCATCATAATGCCTCCCCAGACGACAACTCCAGGACCACCGAAACGGTCTCTTTCCGTGATGTTACAAGCGATTCCCAACGCCAGTTGATTTGGAGAGAGGTCGGGACACGGTTTCATCCCAGTAAAAATCGCACAAAAAATATTCCGAACGTTCATAAATAACCATAACAAATAATTTTTTACAACATATTAAAGAATTTTTTTAGGCGGTGAAGGATGAAAACCCATAAAAAATTCTCACTTAGAAAATATGCCACAGATTTACAAAATAATGAGAAAGTGCTTTCCAAATAAAATAAATAATTAAATTACAATGCAAATATTTCTTTAAAAATTTATTTTCCCATTTTAAACATAGTGAAATTTTCAAAACCCACATAATTCAATACTACTGTTTGTAATCCAAAACACGCTTATTGTTGTGATGAACTATTCCAAAATCACATTCAACACTTGAAGATGTTAGAGTTGATTAATTTTTGGATTATATTATTAATTTTACTTTGTAATATTGGAATTAGTTGATGCAGTTCGTACATACATTGTATACCATACATAAGCCAACACAATTGGAATTTATATACCGCATATAAAATAGCAAAAAAAAAAAAGAACTCACAAATACAGGTTTGATTGTATTGATCTAATGTGAGGAGTTATATATTATTATAATTTTTAGAAAGTGAATTGCTTGCTGTGTATCGAGCGAGCTGTTTTGATTTGATGAAAAAAAATATATTAGTGACGGAATATTCGTCACATGAAAGTTTCACTGCGATAGTCAACAAGCAAAAAATTTTGACAAAACTGACGAATTTAAAAAAAGATTATTTTTATTGTCCTTGGTGGGTTTCATATGAAATAATTTTTTACTCAGTGCTTACAGATGGGATTACTCGCATGTACTTTTATTGCAATTATTCTCTTTTTTATTACTGTCCTTTCTAGAAATAAGAGTGATGTTGCTATTTTATAAATAAGGATTAAAACTTGGATTTTGGATTAAAAAATGTTTGAAAGTACGCATAAAAACGGCATATTTGTTGGCTCCAATATATGTGGGGGAGTGATCACTCTTTGGATGGTTACATTGATCTATACTGTAGATCTATATTTAGGGTAATTCAAAACCTATGGTTCAAATTTCGCAGTAGGTAGGGAATACATCAGAAAACCGATTTAACATAGTAAATAAAGTATGTCCATAAACATCATCTGCATGGACAAGTGAAGTGAACACAAGGAACAGTAAAGTTAAGTGGTAACGGATGTGACTTTTATTCCAACAAGGTAAAGTACATTCGTTACCAGCAAGTGTTCGAAATTGCAATCATTTACACGAACACAGGATTCACAGCGCCGTTGCATTGACCAGCGAACATCTTCAAAAACGCCTGTCATATCACGGACAATGCCTGCAGCGGTCACTATCCATTTCACTGACGTCGGGAGTCTCGTACACATGGTCTTTCATGACCCAGCACAAAAAGAAATCCATGGACGTTAAATCAGGTGACCTGGGTGGCCAAGCGATCGGTCCATTTCTGCCAATGCATTGAGCGCCAACTGTTCGGTTCAGGTAATCACGCACAACACCTGTTCTATGGTCTGAAGCTCCTTCATGTTGATACCACATATCTTGGCGGATATACCAAGCCGCCGATATATAGCAATTGTGAAAATGTTCGGCGGTCAGTGCAACTTGCGCTGTCAATCCCGTGTTCGTGTAAATGATTGCTATTTCGGGCACCAACTGCAAACTTGTGCGTTACCTTGTTGCAATAAAAGTCACATTCGTTACCACTTAACCTTACTGTTTCCTTGTACTTACTTCATCTGTCCAATTTGTCCATGCAGATGAAATTTGCGAACATACTTTGCTATGTGAAATTGATTTCTTGAGATATTCCCTACTTCCTCACTAAATTTGAACGATAAGTTTTGAAACACCCTGTATAGTCCTATGCTTTCGTTCTGGAAGATGAATGATGGAAGGCAACACAAAACCCAGTTGGCGGAGAAATATTTTTAGGAGAAGATTGTTGTGCATTATGTGAAGGTTTCATTGGTTATACAGTTGTGCATGCTAATCTTAATACCGACTGAGAATATAAGAGATGGTCTTTAGAGGCGAATATTGCTATATTTAATTTTTTCCCAGTAATTCTTCGAGGATTTCAAACTATCTTGAAGGCATTTTTTTTTTTTTTTTTGCTAATTGAACCTGTTGAGGAGGAATTTTTTCGAGTCATAATAGTTGTTAAAGATAATCATATATATACTTCACTGGTGTGCAAAACTTAAGCAACAATGCAAATTTTAAGCAGATCACCATGAAATTGCAGAAAAGGAGTTCTTGCGATCAGTACAATGAACACGTAATTCAAGAGAAAGGTATGCAAATATCAGGAACAAAACGTCACAGGCAACGTGAGCGTACGCAAAACACGTGCGGAAGGCGCGCGCAGCTCAACACTACAATAAAAGGAAGGACGGAGACGCAATTAAAGACATTCGCTGCAAGTGCACGTGAGTTAATTCGTGAAATATGGCTAGCAGAAATCACTTGGACGATTTCACACGTGGAAGAATGATCGGAAAGTTGGAGGAGAGGCGTAGTGTGACCAGGGTAGCTGAAGAGTTCGGAATCAACAAAAGTGTCGTTTCTCGCGTTTGGAAAGCCTTCCAAACCACAGGTACAGCTGTGAGAAAGGTTGTTGGTGGCCGCCCCAGGAAAACAAATGCAGTGGATGACCGACATATCGTCCTGCAGGCGAAAAGAATCCGAAACCAGTCGGCAAGCGCCGTTGCTCAGCAACTGTGTGCAGCAGCGGGGCGACAAGTGTCGCGTTTTACTGTGTCCAGACGCCTTCACAAAGGTGGCCTATATGCCCGCCGCCCTGAACAATGCATCCCTTTGACAGTTTCCCACCGGCGGCACCGTTTAGAGTGGTACAGGGAGCACAAAAACTGGACATCTCATCAATAGAGTCGTGTCCTCTTTAAAGATGTGAGTCGTTTTAGTGCCACAAGCGATTCCCAACGCCAGTTGATTTGGAGAGAGGTCGGGACATGGTTTCATCCCAGTAACATCACGGAAAGAGACCGTTTCGGTGGTCCTGGAGTTGTCGTCTGGGGAGGCATTATGATGAACGGGCGGACTGAGCTCCACGTTTTCGACAGAGGTTCGGTAACTGGAGATCGCTATTGTCAGGAGGTGATCCTTCCCCATGTGCG
>JAPMOR010045044.1:7401-17453 GCA_026543865.1 Argiope aurantia | reverse complement strand
TCCTGGGAACACCCGACAACTTAAACAGATGCTGATTGAGGAATGGGTACTCTTACCTCAAGAACTGTTGGGCAATCTGGTGCTGAGTATGGGGAGACGGTGCGAAGCAGCCATTGCAGTAAGGGAAGGGCATATCCCATACTAAGGAACATCTGCTTGTTGTTCTTCCTCTTGGACAGACAATCATGTGTAACGATACTATGAGTTCAATAAAGCCTTTTTTGTTTGATTCCATACTGTATGCATTGTATTCATTTCTCCGCAACTATGCTTTCGTCATTCTTTCAGAACAAAATGCTGTATCTCATTTCTGAATTTCATGTCTCTCAGATGATTTCTCGTGAAGTTATGGCAAAAAACATACCTGTTGCTTAAGTTTTGCACACCAGTGTATATTTAAGTAAACCATACATTTAATGCTTTTTTAGTATGTTTTGACCTTTTTGTTTTGTACTTTTAAGATGGAACGAAGCCTACTTTTGGGGGCAGTTTGGGACAACTATTTGATTAAGACCTCCGAATGATTTGGCTTTTGAAATGTTGACTGAATTTCATTAAATCTAATGAATAAAAAAATTGCACAGTTGTAATTTTTCTTTATCTTTTGGTAAACAGAGTAATTTAGGTCAAAACAAAGAAAAATTAATTTAAAAATAAAAACAAACATCTCTCGTTTGCGAATAATTTTTCCCTTCGCCATTAAATGACTTCACGGACTGTCGATATATCATCAGCAATAAGCCATTTCCGCTCCGTTGCGAACGATGCATCATTCTGCAATCATGCTGCAAGACAGTGCATCCGTTTCAACAAACACGAACCCGACGAAACGTCACGGATTGATGGGGTGTTAAACACACGTTAACTGTATGTTCTATCGTGATAAATTAGTATTGTAAGAGCCATGTTAAACAGAATTAATAATCTTCTTTAATCCATATTCAAGCTGCGGTTAACATTGAGGATGGGTTTGAAAGATGGATGAAATAAAAAATGTACGCTTAACCCTTCGACTGCTTAATTCTTCAAAATCATTATTTTAATGCAATGTCTGCAAATAAGTTAAAATATGTTTCCCATACTGATACTATATGTTACATGATAATAATGTGATATAATAAAAATCTGTAATCGTAAAAACAAAAACAAAGAAAAAACCCCTTTAAACTGCGGAAAACGCGGGATGCAATAGAAAATAGACTGATTGTCAACCCGCGGAAATCGCGGTATAAGCAGATGGAAGGTTAAATGTATATTCCCTATTATCAAATATAAGCAATGTGACTCTTTTTTTTTTTTTATCTTCTGTCAGTATTACAATGGATATTTACAAAGAAAATATCGAAGCAAATGAATAGATAAAAATTATGCAATGAAGAATGAAAATACATTTATTTTAGAGAACTAATAAAAATAATATTATTATCAAAATAAAATCCTAATTCAGTTATATAAATGAAATCAGTTATATTAACATGTCATTTCAAAGTAACACTAAGGCTATTTTGGAGCGGACCTCGTAATTTTGAACATCTGAGTTTTCACCCCCGAGAAACCCAATAAAATCACAAAAGATGAGGCATTGGAAGACAACTGGAATTTTAATCTAATTTATGATATGTTTAGAAATTTTTAAAAAATATTCATTGCGTTTGATTGCTTTTTAGTATTCTATTTAGCGCCTCATGACATGGCAAATTTGTTTTGGCATCAATATTTTTTAATTATTAGTAAGCTAACAAAGTATGCGTTTATAAATCTCTTTATATTTATTATTTTCGTCTTATTAATCAAAGGTTTGTAAATTTTATGGAACGATATTTATTTTTTTCTTAAATTTAATACTAGGTAGCGTCAATCATATGGAACCATAATTTAATTAAATTAATTGATAAATAAGTTTAGAAAATATTAAAATATATTGTTAAAAAGTATCAGAAAAAAATTCCATCCAACAGATACGGTTATGCAAAATTTCGGTACGCTGTGCGGCAAAATTTGAGAGGAAATTCAATAACGAAATTCCATCCTAACAAACTTGAAGTAAGTCAAGTTTACATCAGATAATGTATAATAACAATCTATACTTATAATAAAGCTCAATGTGTGTGTGTGTGTGTGTGTTGGCGCTCTACAGGCCAGACCGTTTGACCAACAGCTACCAAATTTAGCACGTGTATGCCTTGGAGGTTGGGAATGTGCACCTGGGACTTATTTTTTCGAATTTTTAATTAGAATTTTATTTATTTAAAAATTAAGCGAAATTTTGGCGTGTTTCTGCTGTAACTTCTAAAAATATTACCACACAAGAAAGATTTTTACATCAAGTTAAAGATCAAAAATTTATCTTTTAAATGATACCAATGTTTTAATCTTAAAATTAAATTTCTATTTTTAATGAATTTTTAAATAAATATTTTAAGTATATTTTTCAACAATTTTTTTCGTACAAAATAAAAGTAAAATTTAAGCTGCATGAGCACGTTTCGCATTCATGGGAAAAAATTAGCTTTTTTCAAAGTGTTGCCATCACATTGATTAAAGCTCCAATTAAAAATAAATTAAATCTTTTTGAAAATGAAATCTGCAAAAATATAATTTTCGGCACGTGTTTGTAGGAAATAAAACAAATAGGAAATATTATTTTTTTCTAAAAAATAAATTCAAGAAAAATTATTTTCTTGAATTCTCTATATTATTAATCCAATAAATCCAATATATTATTAATCCAATAAATCAGTTTTATTTTAAGACAAGTTTTGTTTAATATGAACAGCATATCCATTCAAATCAGGGCCACACAGCTAAATTGTAAACCTTTAGTAAGACACAGATCTGCTAAAATGGTCTAAATGGAAAATGATTATATTGTATGTAACTTGATTCAATAAATGCTCTAATAAATAACGAATTTTTGATTTCACATAAAGCTTCTGCTTTGGAAATCACGATTAACAAAATGTTCTTGAAACACTAATATTTTAAATAAAAAGAGTTAATTTCCAATCAACTAAATCAGTCACTTAAACTGACTAATTTATGAAAATTTGAATATCACTATTCAATAAAAAAAGGATAATTTTAGATTTTCCATCGATCGTTTCAAAGAAAATCAGCGCGCAGGTTTCTCAAGATTAATTGGCCTAAGATTATGAAAATGTTGAGTTTTTCTAAATTTTTAACATTCAAAACTTTATAAATAAGTCTTATTTGATCGTGGAAAATAGAAACATTTATTCATTTATTTAAAATTTGGTGTGTTCAGAATATTTCTCAGAATATGTTACCTTACTGCATTAAATTTAGACTTCAGAATTTTTGGAATATATTTAAAGGCCGGAACAAAATATTATTGATTTCAATCCTTTTGAAAACAAAACTAAAAACTGAATTTTATGCTGAATCTGAGAAATTTTTGTTGAATTATTCTTTGAGATATTACATAAATTATGAAAAATATTTTGTAGCTCACATAAGACTTAAATACCGAGCGATTCTGTTTGCAATACTCATATTCAATAATAATAATAATAAATAAATAACAATAAAGATGATAAATAAAATAAAACGCTTGGTTTTATGAAAAAATATCTTTATATTAATTGCAATTTCATCATTTCCACTTTAAATTAAAGTTGAAGATTTACCGGAAATAACAACAAATTAGCAAAATATATATAGTAAATTGAAAACGAAACGATCTAAACAACAGTATAAGTTTGGTATGACTATCAAAATTTGAAGATTAAAAATGTTTTGTTTGAGAATCTATTAAGAGACCAGTTACTTAAAATATTTAATTGAAAATTGTAGCGAGCGATAATACTGGCGAACCGGCTGGTCGCCAAAGGCGGCTAGTAACAAATAAATTGACGGGAAAACCTTCGTGCAGTTGCCAAGGAAACCACATTTTCAAGGACATTCTTATTGCTCAATGGTTATCATATCGCTTTAGAGTTTAATCGGTTTATTGCACAATAAACTGAATGAATTATAAACAACCCCACATTTATTATTTATTCTGATTTTAGAGGGGAAATTTTTCATTATTTTATTTAAAGAAAAGAAGAATATTGAAATTGTTAGATTAATAAGTCTGTTTATTGTTGGTTATCAATCAATAACATGTGATTACAAACTTTGCAAGCACAACTAGTTTCAGCAAAACGTTATAAGATACATCTTCGTGTTGGAAAATTAGGAGGAAAAAATTTAAAAGAAATTTGAACTTCTAATCTTAAAATTTCTATTCATCTCTCTTGGCATTAATTTTAAAAAATGCATTTTTAATCACAAAAAGCAACATAAACGTACATGTAGAAAATTAATTATCGTCGCAAAACACGTATCTATAAATGTATTTAAATAAAAAAAAATTAAAACAATTGTTGTAAGATATATTTAAATATATTTTTCAAGAATTGGTTTAAAGTAGAGAAAAAAAAATTGTAAGGAAATAAAATTGATATGACAAGTAAAGCAATTTTTTTAACTTTAATTTTGTGCCACAGTGATTTTTTTTTTTTTGATTTTGTGCTGCGACATGCCTTAAAATTATTGAAGAAAACGTTTAAAATTTCGATCAATTTTTAGTTTAATTAAAATTTGTGAAATTAATTAATTAAATTTTAAACTAAATAAATATAAATAAATAAATACATTTTTAATTAATTAAAATTTGGACGCTTTTCTTAGTAAGTACCTATTATTTACTACGTGTCAAATTTTGTGAATCTAGATCTAATATTACCCCCAGTACACCATTTTGGAAATATTTTTTTAGCATGCGTCTCGCCTCACGCGATTCACAGACAGCATGCCAGCCTATAAACATTTTCATCCTAAAAGCTCAATGAAAGGTTTATAATGAAGCAGGCCACGAAAAGGCACAAGCAGTGCGCAGGGTTCATGGCACTTTCGCGAAATTTGTTTTTATTCGAGATCGGTTGACCTCGATCGTGGTCCGGACAGCTGGTAATCATTACACATTTAAATGGTGAAAAAGGACATTTGTAGCATGACTTAGCTACTTCCGCATTTTGATGAAAAAGATGGGAGTTGAAAGCAACATTCTTGACAGATAAGTTTTTGTATTATAATTAATTTTTCTGAATAATAAAAATGTCTAATTAATTATAAGAATTTAGTGCGCCCAGTGAGAGAATTGAAGAGGCGTGGAAAGTAATCATTCCATTTTAATAAAAAATTATTCAGCATTAGTAGAAATTTTTTTTCATTATTTCTTCAGAACTTTTGAAGCCCAATTAAAAGTATCCGCATAAATTTTATAAATAATCGAAAAGGGAAATAATAAAAATAAAATGTTAAAAGAAAATAAATAAATAAAAGTTAAAAAATATGCTTTTTTTTAAAGAAACAATTCGCATTTCGCGAATTTGCCAATGGAATAAATTTATGTGACATAGTAGACAGATTTTCTCCCCAGAAAATTGAGCAATGGATTTCAAAATCGTTTTATTGACGAGTTGTCACGTGAAAATAAATGGAATCCAATCATGAAAAGTTTATTTTTTACATTACTAATTCCCATATTTATATTGATATTCTTTATCATCCACGTCAATATGAAGAAAACTGTGCAGCTATCAAATATAAATCATACGACTTAAGATTTAAAAATATCTGATATCTTTAGCCAATAATCTTTTTAATTTTCTAATAATATTTAGTTTCGAAACAGATTTAAGGATAATATTGTCTTATGATAAATAGGCGTCTTTGTTTTCAGATTTGAAGACAGAATTTGAAACAAAATGTGCACGTTTTGAATCTTATATCAGAAACTAACTTTCCTCTGACGCATTCAATTTTTGCGACGAATATGATGGAGATAATTGAGATTCTATTTGATATCGATTTGAATACAACATTCAGAGAAATCGGTGTGTTTGAATTTTAGAAATATTCGCGAATTATTTTTGAAAACATTCTAAAATTCGTATTTAAAATTATATAGAAATTTGGAAATAATTAACAATACTTCTTGTTATCATTTTCAGTGAAAGATATTAAATCTCCACAAAAAACGAAATTGTCGAAATTCACTACGTTTTGAAACTAATTACTACAAATATAAGATTTACCTTAACGGAAAGAATGGTGACTGAAAAACTTTAAGAAGAAAATATAATAATTTTTTTTTAATTAATTCGTTCGTTTTTTAATGTTGAACTTTTGAAAACCAATAAAAGGTTCATTTTCTTTTTAATTTCCTACGCCGATATAACATACCCTAAGAATGTAAGGCTTGACACTATCTGGCTAGAAGAAAAATTTCGAAATGGCACACTACACCCGTTTCGATACTGGTAGTGACTGTCTCATTGAATGACACGCCTAGCATTCTTACAGAATTGTAATGAACGTATAATTTTTCAAACTTTGAAAAATGGATTTTATTTTATATGGCCCATTTTATTATAATTCACTGTTCGTATTAGTTTTTGGGTCTTAACCTTGCTCTTAATTTTTTTCCAGAAATTTGTTCTTAATACATTAAAAGAATAATTTTTTTTCTTCAAAATACATATATTTCCAATAATTTAAATTTTTTCATTGATTAACGTTTTCGCTGGACCAGTCAGTAGTAAATAGAACATTTTCATGTTAAAAAGAATCGGGACTACAAATTACTACGACTTAGTAATTTCATCCTACAGAAACTTGGTATTCTTATGCTCACTAGTTCATTTCACGACAGTATTCTGAACTCTGATACTCATGTTTTAACAATTTTAATGCAAAATTATTCATTCTAAAGGGAATTTTAACCCTTCTTTGCAGGATGAATGGAAATTTCCACCATAATATTTAATACACAAAATTTGTGCTCAAAACCGGTGTACTGTAAATGGGTTGTTGCTGGCAACTTTTTGTCAAGACTGTTGAGTAATAAGGAGCGTAGCTGCTTAAAGAAAAATAAAATAAAATGTCACAATCCTTATAGCGGATTAGAACTTACACCGCTGTTTGTTGTGGTTGGAAGAAACGCGCGATTTCTTGAATATTTTTTAAAAACTAATCTGAGACTTTTTTGCTAATAAAAGCACTAATGAGTGGAGAAATTTAGGAGAGAGAAATTAAAGATTTTATACTGAGCGTAACATGTAAATTTATTTCCATCACACCGTTTTTTTTTATCATTTTATATTATATATTTACACTAGGATTTTTTAAAAACATTTTTTTTTAAATCTAGGGCATGAATTATATCAACCTGATTCATTTCATAAGAAAAAGAAAAAAAATCACGCAAAGAAGGATTAAGATTTTTTGTTTGTAACACAATTTATACGAAGTGTATTCAGAAACTAAATTACGTTTTCAATTTTTGCGGTGGAAGCACTGTGCTCGTGATTTTACGCACGCGCGTACACTTCGCTGTCTCACTTATGAATAATAGAAGACCCTTTTAGATTGCTGAGTATTGCGTCGCCTGTATCTTGAGCATTTAAAAAATTTGAGTATCCTACCGCATGCAAGTTACGTTCTGCTATACGATTTTTTATTGCTAAAAGCCCTCAATCATTTGAAATTCCGCGAAGTTTACAAAGATAATACAACGAGTGTTTTGATGATAAGGATGTGAATGCAAAGAAGGACGTGAAAATGTCCACGATGAAGGACGAAGTGAGCGATCGTCTCCGATCGACAATAATTTAATAACAGAAGTGGAAAAGGAAATTAAAGATATTGTTTGCCAACAAATTCTAAAAATCTCCGCGCTTTTGCGCATGCGTTCAGGATGGGTTTAATTAGAAGAAATAGAGGTCAGAGGAAAAATGAATGAAGGAGATGTGTGCATTTAGCAATAAAATTCAGACATTCATCCGGAAATACATACATTTTTCAGTGTTTTACCCTTTACTGAGATAGAATCGTCGAAAACTGATCGTCTCAGAACACTGAAACAAACAGTAACTTAAAATTCGCCATTACGATATTGTTAATGCATTTTCCTTAAATTTTCCATTAACTTCATCACCGCAGCCGGCATCGTTCTGTGACGAGGGTATGAAAAAACTCCTGTACCTCTCTTGGTAAAGGCTTCAACAATAGTGGCAACTATGTTTTTAAAAGAACCTACAATAAGCTTGTATTTCGGTATGCAATAAAAACGTTTTTTAAAAATTGTTTTCTTTTTTTAATTGCTTAATGGAATTTATTTTTTGGATATCCTTCATAGATCCTCTTTTAGCGCAATAAGAACTTGGATAGCAAATTTCAGAACACGATCTTGCACATAGGCGTTATCTGCATTTTCCCCCCACCCGATTTCTTCTATACTAGCATTTTATTCATATAAAGCGCACTGCAAAGTGTTAGTCGAATTTCCATAGAAACGTTCAAAGAGTAAAGTACCGTGATTGAAATCACAAAATAATAATTGAATTCCAGAACAATTCCTTAATGCTTCCGACTTCGACCGGATATTGTTAACAATTTAAGGATCCATCGTAAAAATTCAAGCTAGAGAAATCATACCAATTGTTCAATCCATAGGAAAGGATTTTCAGATGTGAAAAGAAAGGAAAACCAAAGAATTAATCGAGAATGACAAATTAAGAACTGAATTCTTTTAGTGTACCAGCTGATGGGCCGAGATGGGCTGGTGGCAAGGTCTCGGCTTCGAAACCGGAGGTTTTCAGGTTCGAGACCTGATCAGGCGCAGGTCTGGTGCACATTAAATCCGTCTGGGCCAAACGCCCTCCTGCTGATATGGTGTGGACGTTAGGAGAGAGGGGGTGTCAGCTCAGATGTCGTCCTCGTCATCTGACCGTGGTTCAAAATGACGAGGTCCGACCAAAATAGCCTTAGTATTGCTTTAAAACGGGACATTTATGTAACTAAACTGTACCAGCTGATAGTAAAAGTAGTGATAATGAAGAGGAGTATTTTGATGTATATTGTCCATTATTCGGCGTAGGCATCAGAAAGAGTTCTATTTGGAAGAAAGAACTTTATTTGAAAAAGGCATATGTAAGTATTGTGTTCACCAGTATATATACATATAATATATTGAGATTCAGAAGCGGGTTTTTTTCTTGTTATAGATATTATTATGATTTCTAATTTTTGATGTTTTTTACTCTTACTAAAGCATATTTTATGCTCAAAAAGCTCAAGTTCCCTTCTGAATGGGTTATAATGAAATGGATAATCATACTGAACTCTTTCGACTATGTCAGGTAAAGATGAAGCGTCTTTATAAAATTATTAATAAAAGCAAATGAATTTGATTTTGCAATAGTGATAGAATCAAATGCAGAAAGAATAAGATGCTTTACGAAAAACATCGAAAAACGTTTTAAAAAGCCACGTTCGTGCTTCAAAGAGAGTTTCACCAGTCGTTTTCGCATGTTTACCAATAGATGTCGCTGATTAAAATACATGTAATAATATATGTTCATTGATTAAGTAATAATAAAAATACTCTTATTGACTTACATCTGGTTCATTTTTCACAGTTATTACAATGATATTTAAGTTAATTTAAATTATATACACTTTTATAACTTGAACTGTACCTAACAGGATTTTTTTCGTAGAAAATGGATGTTGGAATTTCGGAAATACGATGTTGCCATTTACGTAGAATATTTGTGGCATAAATTCCCGTTCTACACGGTACATTGTACCAGAAAAAGAGAAAAACAAATGTTTTCGCTGATCGACGAGGAAAACGTTTATAAGAAATCATTTCCTTCTTAGAGAGAGACTTTTTTCAATTTTAAGCAACAGGGGATACGTTTAAATAGCATTAAAACCAGGAAACATCAGGCCACTATCGTAAAGACTAAATTAAAAGGAAATAACACAATCCTTAATGGACAACACGACTCGATAATTATTTGCTTTGATATTTTTTTAAACTCTTTATCTGAGCCGAAGTGATCTGAAAACTTCCATTTCCCTTTCGAGTGAACTGAAATCTTGCGCAACCTCGACTTTCTCCTACACTTCTAATGAAGGATGTCACTTATGAAGCGCAAGTGAAAACGATTGTATTATGCAATCCAATATCCTCGGCC
>JAPMOR010045040.1:0-10578 GCA_026543865.1 Argiope aurantia | reverse complement strand
AATGATATTATATATATATAATATATATTAATATATTAATATATATTAGATTAATATATATATATATAATAAGGCAAAAAGCTACAACTTTTTTATTTTTATTTTGCAGAATAAGTGTCTTGGTTTTCCAGCATGTAGGGATCATCATAGAAAAATTAGAGTTCATGCAACCCTGCAGTTTAAGTAAATGTGAGGCCTGAAGTCGAGTGATAAGAAAATAATAATTTCCATCATGCGGATAAATTAAAATTATTCAGTCATATAACAAAAACATTGATTTTTTTCTCGTATTACTCTAAATTGGGTGTTACTAATTTAAAATTAAATGCATTTTTCTATTTTTAAATCAATTGTAATGTAATAATTATGAAGAGGATGATCATGAAATTATTTGAATACACTATTAAGAGATAAATAAACACTGTTTTTGTTACGGCATCATGTATGACAGATACATTTCAAACCTAAAGTAAATTTAAATTTCGAATAAAAAAGTATATATTATATACTGCTTTGTTTCCGCTCTATAATACTCAAATAATCTATTTCAAACTCAAGCCCATAATCAAGAAGAAGGGAAAATGTTTGAAAGCTTCACCAACAAATTTTTAATTAAATTCCCCTTGGTGGTACACTTTAACAATATCTGCAAAACACGTCAGCTTAGAGATTTTTTATCTCTTTCTTCAGGCCTCTTTCTCTGCATAGCTATAAACACAATTTTCGGTAAGATATCACGTGGAGAAAACTGTACATAAAAAGTAGATTCTTAAGATGTATTTTTTTCCATCTTCCCCATTACATTGTTTACACGCTCTCATACCCTTAAGGGGGATATTATAACAAAACTCACTATGCTATAAGTCTGCAAATAAAGGTTTTGGAATATCATACTGGCCAACACATTTTTAGAGTAAAAAAATGAGCTTACAGCACTTTCATAAAACCTTCTTTTTAGTTTTTTTCCTTTGAAAAAAAATCATCCAAATCTAGAATGATAACATGAAAAAATATAGTGAGAACATAAGAAAAAAAATATAGAAATATTTATTCTTCTTTTCACTTTTTTATGATTATTTATTACTGAAAAAGACATAATTGTAGAAGTAAACATGTTCACCTACAGCTCCGATTTTCAAAGCCTTCTTTTGTCAATAAATTTCACGCTTTTATGTCAAGGAAAAAAAAAGAGGGAGAGAGAGAAACGTTTATAAACGATGCATCAAAAAATTGAATAAAAAGAAACAATTTTCTTATGAAGAGCTATAAAATACTGTAACTATAGTTGAAATATTAACATAAAAAACTAAGTATGAACAAAAAATATTTGACAAGGTAATTTTTATGTGATTTAGAGCTGCGTCTTAGAGAACAATTACCTAACGATCAATAAACATTTCCTATAAAACTGCATTTACGCTCCAAAATTTATTTATTTCTATATTTTTTATTACGTATTTTTAATATATTTCATTGCGCAATAAGTCTCTTAAAAGAAAGATACTTCTGCATACATAACAACGGCTGCTGAATGGATATTCAGTCACTAGAAACTTGGTCACAAATTGAAGGACATTGAATACAAAGACAAATAAAATTAATGGACCCAGAAAATTCAAGAATCATGGCTATATATTCATGACGACTCAGAATTATTACATTTGTTTCAAAATAGTCGACGTTTTAAGGCAGATACTATAAATATATACAAGAAGGTGTCAATAATATTCCAGTTGAGAAAGGAAGTAACTGATCGAATCATCTCTTTGGAATGTTCAACAGTATAATTTTAAAAGCGGGAAGTTATTGTAGCTAAACTACACTGGGGTGCAAATCTTAAGCAACAATGCAAATTTTAAGCAGATAGCCATGAAATTGCAGAAAAGGAGTTCTTGCGATCAGCACAATGAACTAGTAATTCAAAAGAAAGGTCATGTGTATGCAATTATCAGGAACAAAACGTCACAGGCGACGTGAGCGTACGCAAAACACGTGAGGAAGGCGCGCGCAGCTCAACACTTTAATAAAATGAAGGACAGAGACGCAATTAAAGACATTCGCTGCAAGTGCACGTGAGTTAATTCGTGAAATATGGCTAGCACAAATCACCTGGACGATTTCACACGTGGAAGAATGATCGGAAAGCTGGAGAAGAGGCGTAGTGTGACCAGTGTAGCTGAAGAGTTCAGAATCAACAAAAGTGTCGTTTCGCGCGCATGGAAAGCCTTCCAAACCACAGGTACAGCTGTGAGAAAGGTTGGTGGTGACCGCCAGAGGAAAACAACTGCAGTGGATGACCGACATATCGTCCTGCAGGCGAGAAGAACCCGAAACCAGTCAGCAAGCGCCATTGCTCAGCAACTGTGTGAAGCAACGGGGCGACAAGTGTCACGTTTGTCGCGTTTTACTGTGTCCAGACGCCTTCACAAAGATGGCCTATTCGCCCGCTGTCCTGAACGCTGCATCCCTTTGACAGTTTCCCACCGGCGGCACCGTTTAGAGTGGTGCAGGGAGCACAAAAATTGGACATCTCATCAATGGAGTCGTGTCCTCTTTACATATGAGAGTCGTTTTAGTACCACAAGGATTCCCAACGCCAGTTGATTTGGAGAGAGGTCGGGACACGGTTTCATCCCAGTAACATCACGGAAAGAGACCGTTTCGGTGGTCCTGGAGTTGTCGTCTGGGGAGGCATTATGATGAACGGGCGGACTGAGCTCCACGTTTTCGACAGAGGTTCTGTAACTGGAGATCGCTGTTGTCAGGAGGTGATCCTTCCCCATGTGCGTCTGTTCCGAGGTGCCATTGGATCAGACTTAGTTTTTATGGATGACAATGCACGGCCACACAGGATTCATGCTGTTGAGGAGCTCCTGGAAAGTGAAGATATCACTCGAATGGATTGGCCGGCGTGCTCCCCTGATTTAAATCTGATAGAACATGTGTGGGATGCTTTGAGGATACGCCTTGAGGCACGTTTACATCCTCCTGGGAACACCCGACAACTTAAACAGATGCTGATTGAGGAAGGGGCACTCTTACCTCAAGAACTGTTGGACAATCTGGTGCTGAGTATGGGGAGACTGTGCGAAGCAACCATTGCAGTAAGGGGAGGGCATATCCCATACTAAGGAACATCTGCTTGCTGTTCTTCCTCTTGGAGAGACAATCATGTGTAACGATACTATGAGTTCAATAAAGCCTTTTTTTGTTTAATTCCATACTGTATGCATTGTATTCATTTCTGCGCAACTATGCTTTCGTCATTCTTTCAGAACAAAATGCTGTATCTCATTTCTGAATTTCATGTCTCTCAGATGATTTCTCATGAAGTTATAGCAAAAAAACATACCTGTTGCTTAAGTTTTGCACACCAGTGTAAATCCAAACTTTTAATGTTCAACTGCATGGTACTTTCTCGAAAAGCTTTATGTTATTGTTGTTGTTTAATAATGTAACGTTGTTTTAATGCTATTTTTTTCTACACGTCTTTTGTGTTTTGCCATCTGTATTTCACTTAGAAGAAAGAGTCATTTTCTGTTTTTGCACCTGCTGGGGATTTCATCATACAGCCAATGAAAGGATTTTAGAATCTCTGCAATTTATCAACTACTGATGACCAAATGTTTCCCTGAGAATATTTCTTGTTTGATTTGATGTTTCTGATTCGTCATCAAATTCGTTCAAAATGGTGTAAAAATCAAATTTTTGCAATAATACTTTAGAAAATTATCAAAAGAAAAGAAGAAAAAAACCTAGAAAAAATGTATTAATTAAAATTAAAAAAAAATTCTCACAGTTGCATTTTTCGAAATTTACCAACGCAGATTTCAGAAAAATAATCCAACGGTCTGTCTTGTAGTATGATAACATGCTCATATATATTAAATTTTATTAATAGTAAAGATATAATCAGATAATGCCAAAATAAATTTACAGGAAACAATGCCAGATGACAAAACATTATGATTTTGTAGAAAGCATGCATCAGCATAATGCTAAAATAGACTTGCACTGTCTAGATAATTTTTTTCTTTGATTGTGTAATACTTAGTCTATTAGTATACTTATTACAATTAAGAAAATATATATTTTTTTGGTCTAGTTACATTTAGTCCCAATTTAAAGCAGCATTAGAGCTATTTCGAGCCTGAATTCTAAATTTCGAAACGTAATGTTAACAGCAAACACTCCCAGTTTCGTAATTAGTTTAGTTTAGTTATATTAACGTCCCATTGTAAAATAACGCTAGGGCTATTTTGGAACGGGCCTCATAATTTTGAACCGCGGTCAGGTGACGAGGATGATACCTGAGCTGGCTCCCCCCTCTCCACACCACATCAGAGGGAGGATGTTTTTCCCTGACGGATTTAACATGCAATAAGCCCCCTTACACAACGGTTCTTTTGTAAAATTCGGTCTCGAGCCTGAAACACTACGCTCACGAGCCGAGACCTTAGCACCATTCCACCGCTGTCCTCTCAATTTCGTATACTCCTACCCAAGCTTCTGAACTTTACACCATAATGTATTTACCATAAACTATATTGACTTAGATGCTTAGTACATATCCGATTTTTATGGAATGTCATTAGTGATCAATTGTGAGTTCATCACCCCCTTCCTATGTGCAGTTTTCATTGCTACTTATAGCTATGTAAGACATTAATTTTAGACAAAGGATATAAAAAAAGGAATGGCATTCTTCAAATCACTATAAAATAGAACAATTATTACTGTTACATGCCAAATATTAACACCAAATGTTTTGAAAAATATGAACTAAAAGATTTCACATGACAATTTTGATACAATTTAGAGTTACATCATCACAAAAAATTATCGAATGGACAATGTGAGTTTATTAAAAAAAACATGTCTGCATATAATAATATTATTACTATTTACTATGAATCTGAAAATTTTAAAAACAAAATATAATAATATAAATTATGCAAGGAAAGATTTAGCTTAAAAATAATAAAATTTGAACAATTATATATGTTAATATGACCTTGATGTTCGCTTTAAAATTTTTTCGGAGAAAAAATAATACATAAATACTTTTACAATTTTTCGGAGAAAAATATGTTGTCCTAATAATTTTATTTAGCAGATATATATATAATATTTATACAAGGCGTATTATAAAGGAGCAAACAAAAATATTTTGTAATGTAACAAAAATATTTTGTAATATTTATGCCCTGTTTTGAAAAAAAATGTAAGAATATTTTGAGATGTACCTCATAAGTTTGAACTTTGGTCCTTTGAAGAGAAAGACACCTGATTCTCTCTAACCTGTAGCATCTCTCTAAGCTCTAAGTTGTCGCCTTTTGCAGGCCATTTAGCCTCAATAAATTTAATGTGCCCTGTCTGCATAAGGTTCTAGTAAGTTTCATTCAATATAAGCTGGATAAATCGCTACTACTAATAAAGCTACTGATTTGTCCTATACATCTGCGTCTGAAGAGATATATACACATTGCCTCTCTATCATAGATATACTTTAAATACCTTGCTATTTTTTCCGAAAATGTGTTTGCCGGAACAGATAGAAAAATTTTAGTTGTCTTTACTAGGATCATTGAAGGTATCGGGAACAGAACTTATTTTCCCCTGATACTAAGGGTCTCACAATCTAACTGCCTCTACCTAATTGCATACGCACTTAGTATGAATCAAGCAACTTGGGCTTAGGCTGATATTTTCTGATACCAAAACATAGCTAGTATTTGAAATTAAAGCAAGAGCTTAACATTTTGTTTTTACATTAACTTTTTTAAATGACGCCCGGCATACACAGGCACATATGATTTACGATTATTTCATGAACCAAGTAAAGTTTTCATTACAGTTATGATAGCGATTACTGAAAAGGTAATCGTTATCGTAAATAGCGATTATATAGATTGTAGCGTCTCGATATAAAGTTTATATCATAATGATTTAACGTAATATTAAATATACAGAAGAAGATGCTTAATATTTCTTATTTAAATTTTATTTCAAATTATTATTAATTATTTTTGCTGAAATTGAAAAAAAATGGCCAAATGCACTCTGATATCAAAGGACTAGAACATAACAGAACATAATTAAAATAGAGTATTTTGTGTACATTAATTTGGATTGGTTTGGTTTTTTGGCACAAGGGCCATAGATTTGGCCATACTGCGCCAGACTACGTAAAATTCTTTCAAGTTAAAATTTCAAATTCCTTGGTATAGGAAACAACGTGGAATAAAAATTAATAGTAACAGTTAATAATTAATAGTTTCAAAACAGAAAGGACAGTAGACTAAATATGTGAATAAAAACCAATTGATTTTAAAAAGGGTAAAAGGTTATCATGTGGATTTTTTCCAAGTAAAGTAGATAAAAATATGTTATTAGATTTTAAAAAGTGTAAACGCTGTGTATAAACTTTTGGGCATTCAGAAAGTATATGTTGGACGGACATAGTGCAGTTACACCCAGAACACATTGGAGCTTGTTCTCCTAACAGCAGATGACGATGAGTAGATCGACATTAATTTGGAAATAGGAGTGCTATGTATATAACTTAAATTGGAAAGAGATTGTGAAGATATTGTGATTGTGATTGTGAAGATTGTTGTCATTCTTGTAAGCCCCTTATAAGAGGTATTAATAGTATATTTTACAATTTGATATTTAACGGTAGAATTTTATTATTCTAAAAATAACTATCCCTCTGAAAATAAAATATTATTAGAGAAATATATATATTATAACATTTCTAATACATATTCAATTTTTATAGATTTCATATGATTGATGTTTATTTTTCCAGCTAGATACAATTTACACAAAATTTAACATGTATAACAATTTAATTTAGGAATTATTCTAACTGCTTCAAAAAAATTATTTCTGTAAAAAAATAAAAAGAATAAAACAAAAAAAAACAAAAAAACAAAAACAAATCTACTCGGGACACAGCGGATGATTTTAATTAGCCTTATTTCAAAGTATGTATTTTTCAAATTAAATTAGTCTTACATCTTTACATTCCATTATTTCCCCTTAACCACTAAGCTCACGTATTCGGAAAATCCAATACTTCAATTAGAAAGCAGAAGAACCTTATGATTTCTAATTAAATAAAGATTGACTGACTGCGGCGGAGTCAATTTAAATTGCGTATCATCATATTTTAATTCTAGAGACTAGATATTTTTCATGGTAGCAACATTTTAATGAAATAATTGGACTTTTGCACGACGTCCTGTACATCACTTCCTGTCGAATGCCACAAGTGATTAGGATAACCAGAGCGTTAAATTACAACGTTTCGCAGTTGATTGCACCTTAATTGAATGTAATGTATAGCTATTGAATATAGTCCTGTGTAAGTCAACCATGTAATGGGTTGATTTCATCTCATAGGCAATGAACGGAAGACTAAGTATTGGTGTTGTAATCTTCAGGTAGGATGGTTTCGATGGGATTGACTTCAGACGGTAGAAATTCAGAAAATTGGCTGCATGCTCTTTTTAAAGAATTTAAGGATAGGACAAATGTCTCAAAATATCTAATTTAAGCCAATTCCTAGAATAAGTATTTTTTTGAGCAAATATAATTTCTACATAAATTCTGGAATTTCTAAAAACTATAAAGGACATGATTGAGAAAATTATTCTTAAATTCCATGTTATATCATGAAGAAAATAAAGTTCTGGAATTAATTTAATAAATAAGAAAATTTTATTGGTAGTTCTAAGCCAATTATGTCTGGTTTTCAAACTAATGCAAAGATGACTTCAAATTTCATTTATTTTCAAAAATATGTTTTAAAATTATAATAATTGGAATAAAGATCAGATTTTTTTTCAAAACAAAAATTGTTTCATTATATACTTTATGAACGTCAGAAAATCATGTATTGAAGTATCTTTCAGCAATTTTAATTCAAATATACTCTATATTTATTAGTCTATACTTATAATAAAGCTCAATGTGTGTGTGTGTGTGTGTGTGTGTGTGTTGGCGCTCTACAGACAAGACCATTCAATCTACAACTACCAAATTTGGCACGTGTATACCTTGGAGGCCGGGAATGTGCACCTGGGGGTTATTTTTTCGAATTTTTAACTAGAATTTTATTTATTTAAAAATTAATCGAAATTTTGACGTGTTTCTGCTATAACTGCCGAAAATATTACCGCACAAAAAGGATTTTTACATGAAGTTAAAGATGAAAAATTTATCTTTTAAATAATATTACTGTTTTAATCTTAAAATTAAATTTCTATTTTTAATGAATTTTTAAATAAATATTTTAACTATGTTTTTCAATAATTTTTTTCGTACAAAATAAAAATGAGGATTAAGCACGTTTCGCATTCATGAGAAAAAAATAGCTTTTTTCAAAGTGTTGACATCACATTGATTAAAGCTCTAACTGAAAATAAATTAAATCTTTTTGGAAATGAAATCTGCAAAAATATAATTTTCGGCAAGTGTCTGTAGGAAATGAAACAAATATAAAATATTATTTTTTCTAAAAAATAAATTAAAGAAAAATTATTTTATGATCTTTTACACTCTCCATACAGGGTGTTTATTCAGTCCCGGATCCATTTTGATATTTAATGACTCATAAAATAATGAAGATGTAAACAAACTTATGGCATTTATTGATGGAATAACTCATATATTTTCCTTTTCAGGTTTGAATATTTTTACTTTTGTAAATATCGTCTGCGCGTGTTTTTAATTTCAGATAATTTCATTTTCCAGTCTAAATATGTGTACTTTTCTAAATATCGTCTGCTTATTAATTGCATTTTACTCTCTTTTGTTTTTGGCAACTATTGAAATGTTATGTTTACCTTTGATCTGTTTGTTCTACGTAGTACTTTTGTATGTGATGTTTTATTCGATCGGATATTAAGGAGAATGCATACACCACTAGAGAAAGCACAGTTTTTATGGTGGTCATAGAGTTAATTTCCAATCAACTAAATCACTGACTTTTAAGAGTTAATTTCAAATCACTTAAACTGACTGATTTATGAAGATTTGAATATCACTATTCAATAAAAAAAGGATAATTTTAGATTTTTCATCGATCGTTTCAAAGAAAATACGCCAATAAGCGCGCAGGTTTCTCAAGATTAATTGGCCTAAGATTATGAAAATGGTGAGTTTTTCTAAATTTTTAACATTTAAAACTTCATAAATAAGTCTTAGTTGATCGTGGAAAATAGAAACATTCATTCATTTATTTAAAATTTGGTGTGTCCAGAATATTTCTCAGAATATGATACCTTACTGCATTAAATTTAGACTTCATAATTTTTGAAATATATTTATAAGCAGGAACAAAATATTATTATTGATTTCATTTCAATCCTTTTGAAAGCAAAGCTAAAAACTGAATTTTATA
The DNA here is from genome assembly GCA_026543865.1 of Argiope aurantia. NCBI lineage: Eukaryota > Metazoa > Arthropoda > Arachnida > Araneae > Araneidae > Argiope > Argiope aurantia. The sequence goes on along the minus strand of JAPMOR010045040.1, from coordinate 1,166 downwards.
CTGAATCTCAGAATTTTTTGTTGAATTATTGTTTGAGATATTACATAAACTATGAAAAATATTTTGTAGTTAACATAAGGCTTAAATACCGAGCGATTCTGGTTGCAATACTCATATTCAATAATAATAATAATTAATGCGTAACAATAATGATGATAAATAAAAGAAAATGCTTGGTTTTATTAAAAAATATCTTAATATTAATTGCAATTTCATCATTTACATTTTAAATTAAAGTTGAAGTTTTGCCGGAAATGACAACAAATTAGCAAAATATATATAGTAAATTGAACGAAACGATCTAAACAATATAAGTTTGGTATGACTATCAAAATTTGAAGATTAAAAATGTTTTGTTTGAGAATCCTTTAAGAGACCAGTTACTTAAAATATTTAATTGAAAATTGTAGCGAGCGGTAATACTGGCGAACCGGCTGGTCGCCAAAGGCGGCTAGTACTCAATACAAAAAATAAAGTAATCTTATGTATTTTTGTGCCCAAATATATGTTATTTTTAAAATTATATATAAACAAAAAATGGCATATGAAGGTTCGTAAATAACTCTCTATGAGCATGCCAGTAAAATTATACATAACCTTGTAAAAATAATACAAAATAATTTATATTGAGAATAAATTTTCATTACTCAAAATACTTTACAAAACACAAAATAACACTATATTCACTAGACGTTTTTATATCTATATTACTAGTTCATTTTATAATATTAGTGAAAATCAATCAACAGATTAAGCAAAATATCATATTAAACTATCAAAAGATAAAAAAAAAAAATATTTTCAAAATTATTATCCGAGAATAATGGTTCAAATTATATACTGAATTCTGAATTTTGAAAGACTCGATATTATCTTATTGCAGGGAGATTTTAGTATATATTTACATTAGAAAGAAATCAATCTTTGCGAATATATTAAATTGAAAAAATCAAATATCTATATTTTGCGTTTGGAAATGAATTAAATTAGTGATACATAGTTTTTTCTCAGGTAAATAGGTATAATTGATTTATTTAAACTGAATCGAAAAAAAAACTTTTTTATTTGTGTGTCTGAGATAAAATTAAGTAACTTTTTGAACAAAGATTATATATCTAGACAACTTGCACAACAATTATTTTAATAAACGTAAAGTAGAAAAATAC
>JAPMOR010045006.1:25823-39319 GCA_026543865.1 Argiope aurantia | reverse complement strand
ACATTTCGAATGCTTTATTCAGAATGAAACCTAGTCCAGTGGCTTTTTTTGCATTGATCGGAGAGGATTTTATTAAGAAATTGAGTTTAAAATTGCTATTTGTTTTTGAGTTTTTAAGGAATTGGTTAGTAACATACTTTAATTTTTAAATAGGATTTTTACTGTAAGCATACGGGTTAGACTAAAGGAAATCTCCCAGGGAAAATTCGGAAATATTAGCTTTTCCTATAAGTGGATATTTCATGCCGTCATTATCAAGAACATTAGGTATTAGATTAAATTTCCTTCAAAAGTAGAGTCAATAAACGTGACATAAAAAATCGCATAACAATTGCGACTGCGCATGTTTTCTAAAGTTTCAACCCGAATTGAGTTGAAGATTTTTCTGGGCCTAATAGTTATAAAATGTATAGCCTAATAGTTATAAATGTTTAGCAGTTTTAGAATATAAAGATATTTTGGGGAAGATAACTAAATTATTACACATTTATAAATAAATATGTTTAAACCAAATTTCGTTCTATATTTATGATTTACGTTTTATTAACTTTTCTCTGAATTAAAACGGACTTCACTTACGTTTTCGTATTAATATTTTTGCGATTTTAATTCTCGCACGTGATTATTTCCTTTCTGAGAAGCCAGTTTCTTCATATAAATGTTTGTTTTTATCCGAGGATATTATTTGAGATTAGAAACTTCTGATTTATTCTAAAGCAGACTTGTGTATAATGTAGTGTAAACTATCACTGCAGTTCCGATCAGATCACTTTACTTTTTAGAATGAATGAATTCACTGCTTTGATTATTTGGGATTTCATACCGAGGATCTATTTAAAATATAATACTTTGTCAATGGAAATCTTCTAAATTCAACTCTTTTTGAAAGTATTAAAAATAATTTAATATTTTTTAATGTTGTATCATGAGAATATCTTGGAAATATTAAATTTGTTGTTACTATTTTTATTGCCTTCAATATTTATTTTAAATAAATATTAGTCTATTCAATTAAAATCTTAACCAAACGATTAAGTTTAGTAAAGTTGTTTCACTTATAATTATGCTTCTTTATTGTTATCAAAAGATTCCTTCCCTGATTCAGAATAGAACAGCCTTATTTTTGAAAAAAAAATATTTCACATTTATTCACATATAAAGAATTCTAGTGTGCAACCGGAAATTAACAAAGTCTTAATGAGTTTTGTTGTGCAATAATATTTCGTATGTTTTATGTATTTATTCTCAATATTATATTTAGTCGCTATATATCGTAATGTGATAAAAACAAATATTCTTTCGGAATTGCTTCAGTTATAAAGCATCAAAATGACATCTGATTGAATTCTGTACAAATAATCTCTTTAAAAAAACAATTCTTATTCTGAAAAATGTAACTATAAATTCTTGACAAAATGGTATTTTCATTCTTAACTGAAATTCTGAGTGAAGAATTTTTTTTTTATTTTAATCCGGATTACAGCATTTCAAGTAAAATATTGCTTAGTTTGAAGGAAGGATGCCTTCATATTTTTCTAAGTCATATATCTTTTCCTTCTTGCTGCATTACATTGAAAAAAGGCGTATAATTAATCAGTAAAATAGCTGGTATTATTTTTAAATAAGCATTATTCAAATTATAATATCATTTCGAATTTTTAAGGCAAAAAACAGAAAAATTACGTTTTGAAATTAAATGCATTGAAAGCATTGTTTATTAAAAATGAGTGCATTAAAATATATTGGCTACCTTTCATTTCTCCAAATATGCCATTCAATACTTGACGGCTTTATTGAAAAGTATTCATTCAATTGTTGAGTTTTTTTTACAATACTCAAGACATTTATTTTCAGTGAATGCAAAAGATGACTCTTTCTTAAAAAATAATTTCAGTAACATTGTTTGTACTGCTGATACAAAATACTTTTCTTTTACCCCAATCTGCCATCATATCCCCGCTGCTGTCTTTCAATTCCACTTCAATGAAAAAGATTCACTCTTTAAAAGATCCCTTTTTTGGCATAAAAGGACATTTTTTTCCTTTATTCAAATTATCATGATAGTTTTTAGTAAATAAAATAATTTTGATTCATTATATTTTTTGATCAATTAAAAACCAAAATTTACATCATTTTATTTTTTTACCAAATTTTGCTTTTGCTTTTAACTTAAAAGCAATATTTATTTAGAAAATCAAAAGCATGGATGGATTTTAAAATTTGTAGGAATGGTGTAAATTTTATTGCAGATCTACCCAAATGTTACTTCTACGCATTCTACTTTTGATGCGTAGATACTAATGCGTAAGATACTAATGAAGACGTAAAATTCAACTTAAGTAATACAGCGGACGGGCATCAGAGGCAGCAGTGCAAAGCTGATGAACTTCCATCCGGCGAAGAGGCATTCTTCTCGTTTCATTTGCAGATCGCGAATAAGTCCTGTCACGGTCGTTAATAAAGTACGCTTGGTAATATTTGGTGAAGAAAAATGTTTCCCACACTTTACAGATGGAAAAAAAATTATTGTGTTAAATATTATTATATTAATCCAAAAATAACAAAAGGTGGAAATTTAATTTCCGTTTGATGTGAAATGCGTATTTAATACCATTCACATAAGCAAAACACGACTACAAAATGGGCTTCTTCACTCGCGATAGAGATTATAAATTCCATTTGCTGCCACTAATAACTCATTCACAAAGACAAAAGAGATTAAATTGGCCTACAATGAACTAGCATCAGAAAATGTGAATACATATACTGAAGAAATCTCAATTACCAATGAGTATTTTAATCATCTTAAAGTTCTTTTCAAAATTCTTGAAGCAATTCAAAAAGTTGGTTTCAAATTTACACCAAAGAAAATGGAGTATAAGAAATCACTCGTTTTGGGCGAATTCTCTATCAATAGCAAATGTTCCGAAGCGTGCAGCATCATTCGAACGCTGCGTAAAGTCAGGAACCTTATCTTTTTGGACGAATTCTTCCTCATGGGTGATCCGGATACCACGGCATCAGTTGAACACTCAAATGAGTTCAAGAAGTCTACATTTTTTTTTTAGATTTACACTAACCATAATCGCAACTATGCTGTTATTGCAAATACTAGACCAACAGCACACATTCGAAATTTTCACAACTGAAATTATTACCACTCCCATTATTTCGCATTTTAAGTAAGGATTCCCAACTTTTGCAAAATCCGAAGCTTTTTATTCTGAACTAAGTGCAGTTTTATATCAAAATCGGAATAGAATCCACCTTGACTTTGCAATGAATATGCGTCACGCACCTCAAAAGTTGTTGAAACACGCCATTGCAGTAAAGAACTGAAGTTTACTGCTCTACACTCATAGCACATATTCAGTAATATGCTCTAAGAGTGTAGCTGCATGTGATCATTAGAAAGTTGGTTCTCACCAAACTGGCATCACTGGCTACCAACTTTCACATTTTCCAAAGCCACCTGTTCATTTAACAGCTACTGCAAGTCATGAAAATAATAAAACATAAAAAGAATAAGATTTTTTGGCTTACTGTAAGAAAAATACCAACAGAAAATAATGCCAATCCTACTCAGTTTTTCAATATCGATAACAACACGAGTAGAGGACAATGAATCTGTGATTTTAAAGCCAACGAGAGAGTCGTCTGCGATTGCTTGCTATGACGAGACTGGGCAGGCGGATGCTAAAGAAACTCTTCGCAGCAATATTACTGATGGATGTCATAAATATCGAATAGCTGACCGGCGTACTTCTAATATCTATAATCTGTTGCAGTCATTGCCATTTCTCACCACACTGTAGAAATTTGTATCAGCTGACCTCAAACAAGAGCTGGAAGCTTTAATACGCTTGTTGACCGCCACACGCAATGTAGTTGCAACGCACTTACAGCGACTGCTGTCATGCATTAAAACATTATACTTTGGCAAAATACATATTTATCAGATAGAGGAATATAGGGCATCTGCCGCAAGTCACACTCAACAGCTCCTGCTAAAAAAGGAATCCTACAATCACACACCCCCAGCTATCGTTGAATGAGCTAATAGTATCATTATGTCCAATTTGAAAAAAAAAATGATTGACAGAAACCTAAAAAACGGGGACGAATGACTGCTCAACACTATAGTGGCAATGTGTCACAGATGTCGATATCATCACCCTTTTTGCTTCATGGATATGACCCTCATGAACTTCGCACTGAAAACTTGATACAAGGACGCCAAGCGAAGATCCATTCATAATTTAAGCCTCAATCCGGCCGAAGTCATGAATTATGTATATGAGACACATCTCGCTATTAAAAAGAGCTGAGCTGATTCGTTCGAAGTAGGGGTTCTCGCATGATATGATTGGCCGAAATAGGGCCACAAACCCTCTAAAATTTTCCAAGAGACCAATTATAATCATACGAGTCTTACTGCAGAAGAAGATTATCCAAATTGTTCGCATACAGTGACTCGACATTTACTTTAAGCGAAATGAAACACGCGTCGAAAAGAGCACCTGGGATGAATGTGAAACCAGCAGTGGCGGTACTTCCCGAAACTTGCTCAACTACTTTGTAGCAAAGCTGTTGTCTCAGAGGATACCTTGCGGGGCGCAAAATATTGACATGAATGTAGCATTTTGAATGAATCTATCGAGGGTTTTTTTTTTTTTTTGATTCATCTCTGACATGCGAATAATTCCAAAAATCGCATTTGTGTTTTGGATGCGATTCTTCCCATATCGATTGGAAACCAAAATTTGATTCAGTGCTGCGATTGCAGTCAAAAAATTGCAGTACCAAATTTTGATGTATTGAAATCTTTGTGTTTTTGAATCAACGCGTTTACATACTTAGAAAAGTACAGATGTTCAGCCTTCCGTGGGATTTGGCTCAAAATTTGACAGTTGTCTACTCTGTGTACTGAATTGTATCCATCCGGCTCTTTTTGTTTTGTAGTTATCGCACTAAATTATATTCGACGAACAAACTTCCTCTGAACGAAAATTGTTAAAATTTTGATCGAAATCTGCGAATTTAGAGTAAAGATCGTATGCCAAAGTTCATTTGTCTAGCTCAAAGCTCTTTTGAATTGTTATTGTGGCTGACAAAGGAACATAATTCTAAAAATGTGCTTTTCGAACTAAAGAATGCTACAAATTTGAGGATTCATCGAAATCTCGATTATTTTTTTTTTGACTATTTCAATACTTTCGCTATACTTGGTACGAGAAAGTAATTATAGTAATCGAAATGCAGTTTGGAAAAGTGCTATCGTTTCAACAAAAAAACGTACAAGCAAGGGAAAGGAATGTCGCCATTTGGGCTTGAAAGGGCATTTGCTATTTATGAGAATGGAGCGAATTTATATTTTTAATTCGTAGCTTTTACTGAATTTCATTCAAGCATTTCCCTTATTGTTAAATTTCCAGAGTGCCCTATAACGCATTTCACATACGGTACTTTCGCCAGGCAGCTGGAAACAGATGACTTTATATTACACATAAAATCCTTTGTTATGGAACTGGCTCCTGAGCATTTCAAAATAATGGGCTCATTCACTGAAAATGATAGCGGGCTTTATCAGTGCTTGCTGTTAAATATATAAAAAGAATTTTTTTTTGACCTAGCATTGCTAAAGTATTTCAGCCTGGGAAGCTTGAAACTCTAAATACCTTTCAATATAGTTTACGAAAAGATTTGAATAATATGTTCAAGATTGAGTAGCTTCAAAAAGAGAGCATGGTATGAGTAAAAGTAGAAGTGCGCATTTTTCTACGATGTTTCTATAAAATATTTAATTATTTAAGCAATGGAAGCAGAATTTTTCCACCAAAACTTTGCAATGATCGCAGAAAGATTATTGCCACACTGTGAAGATGCACACTTTATTTGTAAGTCCGCTATTCTTAAATCTCTTGCTAATGTCTAATGTCATACAAGATATAGATGAGTGTCTTATATCGGAATTTAAGATCTTACTTACAGAAAGTCACCAAACTCTTTGCATAAATTATCCGTTAAGAACCTCTGAGCGTTGAATGACATATGCGCCATTACTTAGGATTCAGCAATGTGAGATATTATTCAGAGAACACAATTCAATAAATTGAAATGAATACTTTTTTCCCACAGACAGTTGTTCAACGTGATCGGAGGGGAAATTCATTGTAAATGTTTTCATACAATTTTTATTAGATTGTGTTTTACAGTGATTTCGCAATGCAATGATGTCTAGCTCAGAGTGTTGGAGAAAGATATTTTGCCTCTATCCGGCTTTGGAGTAAAACGAACAGCATTTGCATGCAACTTAGCGTGAAAAGGAAAGTAAATATCACGAAATAATAATTCCATTCTGAAACTCCCTTTCAATCAAATCATAAAGAGATGTAATGGATAGTTGTTAAAAGAATTCCTTAGAAAATATTGAGAGCGAAAACAATAAATGTGACAAGATCAAAAACTCATCCTTCTTCCTATTCCAGCCTTTTTAATAACCATCCATCATCGGATCTTTCCGAGAACCTTTGAGGGAAGATCGAACCTGAGGATTCGGTATGAAAGCGGTACGGAAAGTGTTTTTTGTTCATTTTTGTCTCAGTATCGCCCGAATAGAAGCTTTCTTTAAAAATCCTATCAAGATACCGACATTCAATCCACTGGAAAGTAAGTAAAGAACAATTATTATTGCTAAATCCCGATTTCGGAATGAAATTCGTATTAATTGAAAATCAGTATTTGCTGTAATTATTGGCTAAAATTAGCGTCGATTTCCTTAAGATACGTATAGCCAAAATATCTTTCCGTTAAAAGTTGTCTTGCTCCAAATTAAAATATGGAAAGGGAAATCAGCGTCTATAACTAACTGGTTATGCAGCTTTCAATGTACTAGCCACCCTTGATAAAATGTAGAAGTGAATTAAAAAAATGCATTTCGAATTAATCATTTAACGATCCACAAATTCAATAATCAAGGCGAAATGAAATCACTTGAATCAATTTCTTCCAAATTAAAAAGTGTGTATATTAAAAAATAAAAGCGGAAGTGAAAATATTACGAGTGGGTTAATAATTGGAAAAAGCAAACAATAAAATGTTTTGAAGCAAAAGTTTTCATTCCAGCATACTACTTTAAAACAGATTGCGCATCAAATTGAATTTAAAGAAATATTATTAAAATTAAGGTGGGGGGATAGAGGGAAATGAAATGAATATCACTAATATGTTTGAGTCTCAAGGTAAGATAAAGATCAATTTTGTGATACAATTTTTTTTGGAAATAATGATCATCAATTTTCCATAATTAAGTCATAACTATTAACCATTTGGAGACCGTTAAACCTATTTTCACGCTTGATTGAAGTTTGAACTGTGTTTGAAGTCAGTTTCCTTTATATATTTTTTCCTTTAACTGAAATTACATAAAAGTGACAGGGCGAAAGATTTCCAGAACATTCATAATAATATTTTACATTTCTATTAATTAACTAAGCGAAGTGTTGAATTACAGTTGTAAAAGCATTTAATGAAGCAGGCTGAAATTCGTGCGATGGTTTCTTTACATTTGACTGTTGCCATTTTACAATACGCAATAAGAGCAATTTCTGTGGAACGTACATTAGCATTTTATATATATTGTGAGCTCGCGTTCGTGGAAGGGGGATTTCTAAAGGCATTCATTTGATATATAGTTACCAAATTTGGCACATATGTACCTTGAATGATAAGAATGTGCACCTTGGAGGATTTTTTTTTGAAATTTTAATTAATGAAAAATTAAGTCAAATTTTGACGCTCTTTTCTCGCGATAACATCCAAAAATATTATTGCACAAAAATCAATTTTATATCGTTTCAAATTTAAAAAAAAATGTCTTTCTAATGATATGAATTTAATAATCGTGTGTGTGTTTTTTTTAATTTCTGCAACTTTCTAAAAATATTTTTCGTTTCATTTCCAACAATAGATTGCATTGTCGACCCGAACGTTTCATCTACTTCTCAGAAGCGTGATTTTCTCCCTTTTCTAAACTTTAAAAAAGAGGGTTTTTTCCCTGCGTTTTCACTTGGCATATAAAAAAATGACCCTATCATAAAATTCATTAGATGAGCAACCTATTTACATTTTTAATAGCGCCACGATGTCATGGGATTGCCCTCCATTCAGAAGTCCCATGTACAATTAAAATAGCACATCTTTAAATGTCACCATACCATGGATATGAAGCCATACCTAAGCGATTTAACTATTATTAAAGATAACCCATTTTCACAGCGAGTCAATTGATTCTACAAAAGTGATTAGAAAATAAGATAAAAATTAATAGCATTATCTTAAGAGTTTATTAGAAGTGGTTTCTAGATGTTTCATATTAAAGGATGCGACTTCACAAATCGTATGCATTGCTTAGATAAACTGGCTTACTGTTTAATTTTTGAAATTGAATATTTTACTCACATTCATTATTTTCATATTATTTTATTTCCGTAACCATGCAGAATTTTTTTTCTCGTTGCAGAGATTGCTTTTTTCAGAGTGAAGCCGGAAAATTCACATTCTTTTAAAGGAAAATTCTCTCTTCTAATGGAGGCGCACATTGAAGCAAGCAAATAAGAAATAAAAAATAAAGAAAAATCTTAATATTTCTGAGGATTGCTATTCCTCAGTTCTAAATTCATAATTCTGGAATTCTATTTTTAGACGGATAATTGAAATCGAAACTTTATTAATCTCTAACCCTCACACGGGTGTTAACTTAATTTCTTAATAAATTTCAAGAAGGAACACAAACATTGGAAAAGCGAACCGAGAGAGAGAGTAACCGCAACATAGAACTGAGCAAAGATTCTAAAAGCTTGATTATTTTTTTATAATTTACTAGAAAGTGTTCCGCTTAGTTGAAAGATGCCTCTCAATATTATCAATTTCTTTTATTTAGAAGTGCATATTTGTATCAGGAAAAGTTCTAATCTATCTAAAGCATTCTATTTTTCTGTTTTAGGCATTTTTTGTACTTGCCTGTACGAATCTTCTGTTAGTAATTGCTTTCCTCTCGGTTTTCAGTGTTGTTCGTTAACAAGTGCATGGAAGAATTGGGATGCTTCTATACCGGAGGGCCCTTTTTTCATCCAATCATTCGACCTATTAGCTTACCACCCGTTGACAGTCCCAAACCGAAATTCTACCTATTTACACGAACCAATCCCAATGAAGCTTACAATCTCGAAATAACGCAAGATTCGCTGAAAAATTCTCCGTTCGACCCAGAAGTGGAGAGCAAGTTCTTCATACACGGATTCTACTTCCCCATGAAACCTGATGACATAAGATATGTATGCTGAGATTTCTTTTTGAAAAAGTCATACTTTAGATTTTTTTATCAAAATATTTTAGCATATCATAATGAACATTTTATCGTTTTTAATTAATTGATTAAACTATATTTATAAAAATTGTTTCATTTTAATTATTTCTGTTATAGCGCACTCAGACAGAGGTGCCCTCGTGGTCTTTCGATTAAGTATATACTCAATACAAAGGTGTCTTCGTGATTTTTCAACTAAGTATATGCTCGATACAAAGATGTCTTCATGATCTTTCCATTAAGTATATACTTGATATAAAAGTGTCATGGTTTTTCAATTAAGTATATGCTCGATACAAAGGTGCCCTCATGGTCTTTCGATTAAGTAGACGCTCGATATCACGCATTAGCGGGGTCCTATACCGAGATATATAATGCATAAAATCAGAGACGGTTAAAAAATTATAAAATGCGCTAACATTTATTTTTTATTTTTCCTAAGCTCCAGTGAAAATAGCTGAAGACACAGAAGAAAGAGTAATAAATTGTAGTTGATTGCATTTAAATCATTATTGTTAAAACCGATTTTCGACATTGAAAAGGGCGCGTTGTTTTGACGGCTGCTAATAATTCCGCATCCATTCAGTTAGATCTCTTCATGGGAAATTCGGATTTGTTAAAAACTTTCTCCTACTGGATCCATTGAGAAGCAACTCTCATCGAACGATAGAGGATTTCCAAAAATATTTGTTGAATATGGTCGTATCCTTTATGCAATAAAAATCATGATTTTATTTATGATTTTTACTTTTTTTATCCTTCTTTAATGGCTGGGAGGCTCTTTTTATATTTGTGACAAGATTGCACAGCTCTTTGATGATTTATGACTGTCTATATTATATTTGTTTCATTATGATACAAATACGCACATTTAGGCATTCTACAGTATTGTAATATGCCAGAATTATAAATGAGATCCTTCGAGTACGCATCATTTGTTTTATTACCACTTCTATATTGCTTATTAAAATGAATCAGCGCAGGTGGTCTCTCCAAAACTTCCTCGCACATTCTCTAATGATTTAGACCAGACAAATTGGAACCAAAATTGGACACAGAGTTACAATTGCGGTTACAAAGTATTATAGCAATCAAAGTAATTGCGCTTCTGAGTTACCAAGTTTACATTCTTCTGGAAGTATATTCGACACACATTCAACTCATTATTAGATTTGACAGATGTCTACACTATAGATGTTGAATCTGTGTACTGAATTTGATCCATGTGATTTGAACTCGAATTCGAACAGCCAGACAGAAAGACTTCCTCTCTACGGAATTTGCTCGCAATCTGCTATAGACCTACGTATGTGGAGTAAAGAACCATATACCACATTTCATGCATCTAGCTCAAAGCGTTTTTAAGTTATATGTGTTACAGATAAGCTGACAGATATAATGCCAAGTATATATTTTTCGAATTCCGGGTAGTTCGAAACGTGGAGATTCGTCAATATCTCGAATTCGATTTTTTAAAACAATTACAGAACTTTTTTCTGTACTTTGTACGGGAGAAATCAAAAAGCGGATTTTATTTTTAAACGAATTTCCACATTGGCGCATCAGTTAATGAACTGATTATAATATATAACAGTGGTATGCAATACTTGTCAAGTATGGATAAATGATCTTCCCTTCATAACAACATTGAATTTAAATTTAGATTATATGTGCTCATTTCATAGATCTCACTATTCATGATGGCTCAAGGGACAAAGGTCGTGCCGTGATATCTCTCGGCGTCAAACAGCGACGGACCTTCAAATGAAGTGCGAATAAGATTGCTTATCGATGGATGCTTTGGGGACAGAAGGATTAAAGCATTTTTTTTTTTTTTTTTCGAATCGAATCATTTCAGTGTGACACTTTATTATGCACTTTTAAAGCGTATTATATAATTTTTCTTCAAGATTCAGATGTAACATAGCCTCTATACAACAACTCTGATGACGGCTAAATTGAATGGAATTAATGACAAATTATATTGGGTAGTGACATTTTGTCATAATCATCTGTGAAAGTCGAATTCTTGAATGGGGAATTCAATTCTTCCTCAGAACTATTTTTCTGCTAAAAAAATTGAAACGCTAGAGCAAAATTTAATGGAATGTAGATATATCTGAGTGTATTATTTTAGTGCATTCTTTGGATTGTCTATTAACAAATTTTCGAATCGATTAGCGTTTTAGTTATACACACTGATTGCTTTAAATATTCTCAAGTTTAAATGCTATTTTAAACTTTAATGCTTAAAAATTATGCCAATAAATGCTCAACACAACACTCTGTGTTTTAAATATTCCAACAAATATTTAATACTTTCATTGAACATTTCATTACTTATTTACAAACGTTTTTTTTTTCAACAGAAAACAAAGGACGCTCTTCTGGAAAGGGGAGAGTACAACGTATTTGTAGTAGATTGGACAGAATATAATGGTCCGCTTTATGCGCAAGCTACAGCGAATACACGAGTCATAGGAGCTGTCATAGCGAAGATGATAAATTTTCTTATAGTATGTATATTTTTATCCTCCATTCATAATCAATCATAGCATCTTCTTATTTCCATAAATATGAAGTAATTCCTTTCCCCCTCTTTTTTTTCAAATTTTGGACAAACGCTAAATTGTCTACTGAAAGGTGTGTTAAATGGACCATGCAAGCCAATCCACTTATCTGGGAACTCATTATTTAACCAGTGTTTCACAACTGTAGTATGGTGAGCTGGAGATCCATCCTGTTGGAACCAAACGTGTGGAAGTACTGTTAGAGGAATTTCCCCCATAAAATCAGGAATAACGGCATTCAGAATCTCATTAACATCTCTGTCTCCCGTCAACGTACCATCCTACAGTGTGGGTCCAAGCAAGCGGTTTTTGAAAATGCCACACCATGCATTCACAGAAAATTGCCTCTGGTGATGATTAGCACGTGCCACGAATGGATTTGCGTCTGCCCAAAAGTGCTCATTTTGAGGATTTATGCATCCATCTTGTTTAAAACAGCATTCGTCTGTCCAAATGATGTGTTTCAGGAAAGGGGGATTAGCGTCTTCCTGATTAAGAGCCCGATTACAAAACCCTAGACGACGTTTGATAATCTGTCGGCTCCTGTCCCTGCACACCATGAATGCTAAAAGGGCGCCGCCTCGGTATTCTCCCCCCTGCTGCGCGTGATAGGTTCATTTCTGAAGCAGCAGTACGAACACTACTATGTGGATGACTGCAAAAGTAAGCCGAAATATCAGTTGAGTGAAGTATGGGCCTGCCTGGTCCACCTACAGGATATACGCTTCCTCTTTCACGCATTCGTTGCACTGATCGGGAAATGGATCTCCCAGAAGGATGTCGGGAATTGGGATATTTACGCCGAAATTCCAGTGCAATTTCGATTGCATAAACTGTAAAGATTCAAAATGGATTTCAAAAACTTCTTCATTGCTGTATTGTGACATACTGTTTGTACAGGCTGATTGCACACTCAAAATGCATTTTGAAGTGTGAAATATTTATGTGCGAGTTATTCTGACATAATTGATCAATGGCAGAACACCAATAACATAATATAATGATCCGTCCAATCAGAGGCATATACCTGCATATTCAAACATTTCTTTGTCTTTTTTTTTACAAGTTCATTGACTGCGCTATTTTTAAGTCATATTCTGTCATTCTTGATATAAAATTTTAAAGTATTTTTCAGGAAGCCTAGATTTTAAAATCTCTATTTAAAACTAAAGATATCAAGCATATTTTATTTCCTTATGATGCATTCCTGCGTCGCATCATCTGCACTGAAGCTGGAAACATTTGGATTTTAATTTGTGATTGACTTTTCACCAACTTTGTTTTAACATCTTTGAGAGTTTTCATGATAAAAATTTTGAAATTTTGTACATGAACTTATGAGAGGATGGGGCACATTTTCCTCACTCAGAATTTTTTTGATATAAAAATTTAAAAATTTAAAAAATATATAATTTAAAATATATAATAAAATTTTTAATTTTGTAGTTTTTTTTAAGTTTGAAAATTTTGACCTTTCTTTACGCAACTTTGTAATTCACAGTATATGTCTATAGTCAATATTTAAGGAATTAAATCAGCAATCAAGGTTTTTGAGACAC
>JAPMOR010045006.1:9846-25813 GCA_026543865.1 Argiope aurantia | reverse complement strand
GAATGAAGACGATCTTCTTGTGAATGAACGAAACTTTTATTCCGCTGTAGGAGAGAACGGTTAGAGTGACGCTTCTAACATTTAGCCACGACAGATAATGTGTAAGCGAGATGGAAGTAGGATTCCCGCATTTTGAATTAATATCGGCACGTATCGCAATAAAAATACAATACAGAAATTATATCTCAGTTGTGAGACACTGAGAAAATATGAAAGGGCTGGGATGCTTAGGTAATAATAGCAAATCAATTTCTTTGCAGCTGTTACTTATAACATCATATATACCAATTATTTTAATTTATTGATAGTTAAGCAATATTTTTATTGCTTTTTAATTCGAAATTCTATTAGTATAGCCCTCCGAAACTTTTATACTTTATTGAATTCCATTTATGTGCAAATCGATCTCTATCCTTGAAAAAATTCATTTTTGTAGTAACTTCATTTAATTCCTAGACGTAAATAATTTAAATAATAAAGCTTTTACTGCTTCCAAATCTTTTGCATTAATTTTGTTATCTTGACAAATATTTTACTGTTTTGTAATGAATCGTAGTTTCATAATAGAAGTTATTAGACAGTAAATTAAGGCCCATGACGTATCTGAACGATTTTTTATTACTGGATTGAGATTTTTATTTTATGTAAATTAATATTCTATAACTATCATCCACTAAAATTTTTGTTTATTATAAAAATTTTCTAAATTTTATTTTTTAAAACATTTGTAAAAGTTTTTTTTAATAAGCAAATGTTTTTCCACGACCCTTATAATATTTTATACACAACTGAATACGGATTTCTCTTTGCTGCTTACATTTAATTTATTCTTTTTTTAAACACAAAAGAAATTTCAATAATTCTTGCACATCTTATTTTTCATTCCGTGAATAGTTCTGCAAAACATGTATTTAAAAACAAATATTTACACCATTTCTTCAATTGTTAAATATGTCTAAAGATTATCAAAAAATAGCATATAAACAAAGAAGCATGTAGAAATATCGAAGTTTGCATCCTTCCTATAATATGACGTAAAACCCATAGAATACTCTTTTTACAAAATCTTGATAAACTTACTTTAAACTGGTTAACATAAAAAAGTTCTGATATTTGGGGGCAATAAAATATTATATTTTTATAAATAATGCTGAAAAGAAAAGCAAGGCACAAATCAAAATTTCCTAAATTTTCTTTTCAATTATAGAAAAATAAATATATATCACAGAGTTTATTTTATCCTGCTACTAACATCAATTCATAGCCTGCACAAAAATATTTATACCTTTTATTCTAATATTTTAAAATCCTAATATTTTAGACACACAAAGCGCAAAAAATAATGCCGTAATTTATAGCCTTTATTTTTAAAAAGACGATTTCATACATAAAATATAGCAAAATTGAACAACTGTATACGCAAATCCATTTTTAATATACACAAAAATGTTTTTAAGTAACAATTGTGTCTTCAATATTCATCAGACCGGTTTTTTTTCTATATCACAGTCTGATCTTAAAAGTGAATATTGCATTTTACAAATGAATTAGCAATATACATTATTTACATTCCAGTCATGCATTAAAAGTTGTTCAATAAATTAATAAGAAGTACAGATACACTTTTGAAATTTTATAATTGTAATTTAGAATGATTGAAGCCAATATATGAACCAAGCAAAGTATAAATATGTTGATTAATATTTGAATACCATATTGTCTTAAGAAACGGAAACGGCCTGCAGTTAACGCTGTATAATCACGTGGATCGGTAGACACGTTGCAATGGGTCTACTATTTACCACATCTTCTGTTTTAGTTGCTTATTTTAGAATACCTTGAAGGTGCACTTCATAGATACATTAATTCTTTTTAATTGATAGCTTGCTTATTCCCTGATTCCCACAAACCTCCAAAATATGAAAATATTGGAGCTATAAATTTCTAGTTAACTCTTTCTGAAATTTAAAAATATGTTAATGGGTCGTTAGGTTTACTCATTAATAATTGCCATTTTTTATTCCGGGTTTTTTTTTTTTTTTTTTTTTTTTGCCCTTTAAAATTTTATGTTGGATTAAGAGAAAGGAAATTCATTTCCTGAATAATGGCTTTTGTTGTGAAAAAAATAATGCAAACGGCACCATCATTTTTTTTTTCAAAAAATACATTTACCTTTGTCCTTTATCTTAATATAAATAGAAACCATTGTGTCTGTATTTGTATGTGTCTTGAAGATGCATAGTCGAAAAGAAGGCAAGTTTGGAATTGAATTTATTTTTCCTCGGGAGGGCATGGTTTACACGTAAGCAGAACCGATAGAACTGAGGCACAAGAGAAGTGTGCGAAATTTTTCTCTTAATGCTTTCACTAAGAGATTTCTTAAAACCGGTCGATTTTAGAAAGGGGATCTGAGTTGTCTTTGGAATTTTTATCCCATCGCTCGGTGCGCGAGACTCGGCGATTTTTTAGAGCATGCGTTGGGAATAAATGAATAGCAAACGCGATTTGGAACAAGAAATAAGAGAGAATGAAGGAAAAGGAAGTCATTTAAGATAAGAAATAAGGAATTTATCAGGGCCCAAATAACATTAAGAAATATCATTACATCTGCTGATCCTCTTCGTTGATTGGCTGTTTGTCGAGTCTCTCTCCGATCAATCCAAACCCTCGCTCGGCAGGTGCGGGGAGACGGAGGCCATCAATGATTTCATGTCTTTACTAGAAGAAAATATCTTCGCGGGTGTTTTTTTTTTTGTTTTTTTGCACGACTATTTACACATAGAATGTTGATAATTTTTGAGCATTTTACAGCGCTTACCTACTGTTTCTATTGATAAACATTTAATTTCCTAAGAAATACTGAAAAGAAATAAAAGAATTTTGCCCTTTTTTTAACCATGAAGTGAAAAGCTTCTTGTGGGTCCTTTCTGTTCACATACTATTTCTACGTTCATTAGAAAAATTCAAATGAGGAATATATAAAAATCTTAGGTGGGAGTTCATTCATACTGAAGACCAATCAAGATAAAACAATGTTTCATTTGTTTTCATCCTATGATTATCAATTTTTATCAATCAAAATATTATTTTTGGTTGAATATGGCAGGGTATAAAGCATTCAAGCATTCTTCCTCCTTCCAGGTGATATCTGATGAGGTTCTGAGAAGTTTTCGCATTTCGAAATGGCACGTTATTCGAACCCTCCCTATATTTCTTAATAATGCTGTTATTCCAAACTATTTGGTATTAGTTCTTAAAATCAATTATTTAAATATTTTGAATCGCAGGCCGAGACTGGAGTCTCGCCAGAAACTTTTCATCTCATCGGTCACAGTTTAGGGGCTCACACCGCTGGATACGCGGGAGAAAGGGTGCGGAATTTAGGCAGAATAACAGGTAAGAAATGCAGTTTCATGAATTGGAATCTAATTAAATAACAATTCAATCACAATACTTGCACAAGAAAATAACAATATCTGAAATAAAACTGATTTTTAAAAATTGTTATAAATTTTTACTTTGTCAATTAGTTTTTGAAAAAAAAAACTTTTGGTAATTTAATTTCTTTTTATCGATATATCGATGATGGTATGAAATAAATTTGGAACAGTAGAAAATATGCCTAAAGTTACATCCGATTTATTCCTATGCTGGAATTTTAGAATTATAAAATCCAATGAGGATTATAAAAATTATATAGCTTCATTATTTATCATTATTTTCAAATAACTAAAATTATTTATATTACAAAATTTAAAATTATTTTTAAAAACATATTTCAATATATTTTTGGTGTTATTTATTAAAGTTTATATTAATTAGTTAACTTCTTGATATTTTTATTTGTTTTAATCTTATAATTAATTATTTTAATTATTTTCTGCTTTATTATTATTATTAACAGTGCATAAAGGGAACATTTAGTCTCATTTGACGGTTTGAATCCAAAAATTTATTTCATTACTCTGTAATAATTCAGTTTTAAGAGATATTTTTAGATGATAACCGCTGAGGAGAAAATGTAAATAAAGGTTATTTAAAAAAATATATATATCACAGCTGAATTCTCTGATTGGTCATTTTTTTTCTCTTGCAAGAAAAAACTTGAAGCATTAAAGTTGTGTTATTTTAATAGTACTGCATGTATTCTGTTCACTGTACGCGTGAACCGTTCTATTGGACTATTCAGTTCCCCGAGCGCCATTCAGGTTCATCTCCCAACTAACTGAGCTCAACATTTTTTTCATCCGTCCTGAAAACTGCGCAGGATATTTCTTTAGCTTTCAGTAATAAAAGGAAGTCACGCGATCGAATATTTCATGAAAGAATGAAAACAGTGTTGTGAAATATACAAAAAAAATAGGTTTAAAAGTAAATTAAATTTAGATTAAAGTATTTTACAGTAACAAAATGGGCGTCATTCGAAAGGCAGGTTCTTTGAACGTTGAAACGGTGTAAAAATTGTTTTTGCTCAGGTATATTTTAAGAAGTCAGAGCGAAAAACCATCAAAATCTAGTTTAGTTTTGATTCATTAAAATTTGAAAAAACACCCAGGGCGGTGAGCTTCCAAAGTGCATCCGGATCAAATCCAGAAGTCGCAAATCAAACTCTCTGGTCCACACGGAGCGCGCGCACTCGTCTTTGTTGTGAGTAGAGAAAAATGTCTCCCGGCATAGTAGCAGCTGGTTTGCTGGGAATATTAGTTATACTTGATTTATGATGAATCGTTTAGATATCCATCAAGCATAAAAGCCATGTTTTTCCAATAATATCATCTGACATCCACATAGTTTAAGAAATGTCATGTTTATGAATCGTCTTTTTTAAAGTTCTATTCATTATGTACATGAATCTTTCGAAGGGTGACAGACCCACAATATCTTAGAACTACTAAAAACATAAATATATGATTCATCCGTGTACTAAATTTCGCAATATTATAAGTGCACTTTTTTATCTGTCTTATAAACAACGCATATATCAAGCAGAATCTTTCTACAGCTTTCAACAGTGGAAGAAAACCACACAACGAAACAACCAATAAAACAATGAAAACGGTTTGAATTTTTTGAGGAATAGTGATTTTTATTGTTTGAAATTTGGCAAAAAAAAAAATTACAAAATTTAGTAAACATTCGCACGACAGCTCTGCGGTTAAAACGCAATTTCTTTTAGTTTTGTAAAATTCATTTTTATGCAACACTCCTTTAAAAAGTTATCGTGGAAACACTCTTCAATTAAAATTCGAGTTATTCTTTAAATGAATTAAAATTTTATTTAATGAATTAAAATTATATCATTGCGAGGTGCGCCCTCATAAATGTGATCTGGCACGAGCATGCCACTGTCTTCATTAGCAAAGGAGATAAACGACATTTCCGAGAGCAAAGCGAGCGATGGCTTTTTTTAACCCTACAATGCATCGTATTGCCATTTGGCTATACATTCTTGTTTCCCCTTCAAATCTTCACCTGACTGTTCCAAAGAGTCACAATAAGTGCTCACCACGAAATGCTTTTTGATAAACAGAAAAGACCGTAATATGCAATGGCGGTACTAGAAAATACCAAGAGGGTTGCCATTAAAAATGCTATCAAAATATTCATTTCTTCATTGGTAAAAAGGAATTTTTATTTTCATTGCAGAAATGTTGTAATGTGATTCGTGTCATTGGGATATTGTTTAATTCATAATGTAATCATTTGAAACATCCCATTTTTTTTTAATTTCATAGGGAAAAAATTGAATCATTTTAATCATTTTCCTTAATCATATACAGTTATTCAAAACACGGTTTTTATGAAAAAATAAATAAGTCATACATTCTAGGATGGGGATATTCGTGTTCAGCAAATGAATTGCTTTCACTTCGGTAGCAATTGAATTATTGCACAATATTATTGTAAAAGCTACCGTGAAAATGCCAATCCTGTGAGTCAGTGAAAAAAAAAACTTTTGCTTAACTTTATTTTATTTATTATATTTGTGCTTAAACGGTTCATTTGTTCAAAAAAAAAAATCTTGACTACAGTTCCTCCTTAAAAATTCTGGTTCACTTTGCGTATGGCTTGAGAGTCATTTCTTTACATCTTTTTTTCAATAATAATTTTTACTCTCTCATCAGGACTTGATCCAGCTGGTCCATATTTCTATAAATTGAAACCGGAAGCCCGATTGGATCCCACGGATGCTCTTTTTGTTGATGTCATTCATACTGATGGAGCGGATATCCTACTAATGGGTATGTTAGCATTTTAGCACTTGTACACATTTTTTAAGATACACCGGCACGAGCGGAGGCCATTTTGACCTCAGATTGGCGGAAAGTGTTATAATCATTAGCTGTTCCATCACTGCTGATAATAAAGTAAAATGCGTGTGTCGATCTCTATGCAAATATGTGGGTGTTGCTGCGCGGGAGACAATTTCTACCGGAGCACTGATGCACAATAGATACGAAATATTTACTTTTGACGCGAATTATTATTATATAAACATTTCTATTGTATCTATCGTGTGATCCCTTGCGGGCCGTGAATAGCATTAAAAATTTGAATTGAAGTTTTATATGCGTTTTTCGAAATCAAGGAAAGCAAAAATTAGACCGAAAACTTGACTTGCGATGACCGAATCCCACAATAAATTTGATATATTTAAGTGATTGCGGTTTCGATTTATCACGTTTACATGTTCCTGAAAATGCAGACCGACAGACAGTCAGCCGCTTATTGGATTTAGCTCAACATTTAATAGGTGTTTAAACTATAAATGTTAAATATGTGCACTGAATTTTACCTGTTCAGCTCTCTTCGTTTTGTGACTGCCGAACGGACAGACTTCCTCTGCAAAGAAATCTGTAAATTTGGTGCTAAGACTGTGCAGTAAATTTCATCTGTTCAGCTCAGTTATCTTTGTCGCAGATTCTACAAAAATGGGCTCTCGCGGAGGTCTGAAACGTTGAGATTCGTTAAGGTTTCGAGTTTTTGAGGACTACGAGTACGAGAAATGCCTTTTTAATTAATCCCTATGCAATTTTCATAGGGAGCCTGCAAAATTCTTCTCTCGTTTAGTTGGCACTCTTTCCACAATTTTTAAGATCCAGTAATGTCATTAGCATTCCTCTCCTATGAAGTGTTCTCATCTCCCATGAGAAACATTAAAAATCGAATCCTTGCTATAACCGAATGATTGCGAAGACGTTCTTTGGCCATTGCGATTTATCTTGCGGTGAATTTCAAGCGACCCTCAAAGAATAAGAGCACTTCTTTTATCTCAGCAGACCGTGTCAATGCGTCACCAATAAGTTTTTTTTTTTAATTCCGCACAACTGACATGCACAAATGGGTCTCTCGGATATTTCACTTACATGCCGGATACGTAATGCAAAATTTCCTTGCGCCTCCCCAGGAAAATGCATCTCATTGTTACGTTAGCAAAATGCTTAAACCTACCGTCATTGCCGAATGATACGCAAGAGGGCACGCAGAAACGTGACAAACAGAAAGTACAAAATGTTTCTAATAAATTATAAAAGCTGCTCCCCAAAACTTTCTCGCATACACTCCAATCAAGGTGTTGTCCTCACACGAAAAAACTGTCGATTTTGAGTAAAGCCTTGTTCCCGCATGCGCTTTTTACCCTCCCTTTTGAATTCTCGAAATTCGAGCAATGGCATTCTTTCCATGGTCTTATGTCCTACATTAAATTAGTATTTTCCTTTGTTCAATTTTCGATATTTTTTGGAAATAATTTTCGCAAAAAATGGACCAAGTGCGTGATTTGGACAGAGACGAAGAAATAGCCAATGTTGAGGCAGTTTATGCACTGCCATTGAGAGTTTTGACGGATGAATTTGAATTTCATCGGGACATTTAAAACGGACTGTGCACCAAATGATGTTTAAAAAAATTGTACAAACATGAAATTAATATTTCTTAAAAGGTAATTCTTTAAAGTTTAAGATAATGCCAAAATTATTTTTGTGGGATAATAGTTTTGGAAAATATGAATATCAACTTCCATGAACAAGTCATAGCGATCATTCATCCAGCTGCTGTCAAGCCTATGTTAAGGCTTGACGACTCTTTCATAATTTTGATTTGGTTTACATCTTTCCTCTGACTGTATGCAGTTTTGGGGGAAACATTTTTAACGATATTTTGGAGCTAAGGAAAGAAGCCTGAAGGAAATGCAACGTTTGGGGAGTTTGATCTCCGAATCAAATGCATCTTAAAATCTGGCTCATAATGAGGAATAAACTTGCTTCAGAAAATTGCACTTCTAATAACACAACTTCCAATAACAATAACAAAGCACTCATTTTAATCAATTGCACAGAAACATGGAGCGTATACAAATGCAAGCAAAGCTGGAGAAAGTGAAAACTTTCTGCATTACAGCCACAGCTAAACTAATATTTAAGGTGGAATAATTATAATATAGTTACTAATGCAAAATGAATTAAAATGAAATTCTTATAATCAAATAGGCAGTTAGTGAGTAAAAAAAGAGTGGGTTTTTATTTTTAATCTTGTTATTGCCAATCCGCTGTAAGTTTAATGGCAATGGCAATGTCGTGATGTTTCGGAATTCCGCGGTGTGACAAAGTGGACACGAGCACCTCACATCATAACTTGGAATAGCACTTATAATTTGCAATTTTAAGGAAAAGGTTAAAATTAATTGAAACTTATTTAGACGAGCGCGGAAAAATCTAACATCTTGAAATTTGGTATAATTATTTAATTAATTGTTATGATCTAATTATTAATAGAGAAATAATATTTTGATTACTTATGGAGAATGGGGAACTTTAATGGATTTACACTGCATGTGCCTTTCTATTGAGAATGATTTAATGAACTGTTTCAATTAGTTATTTTCGAAAAAATCCAGAAAATTTCACGGGTTTATCTCATTGTAGCCATTTAAAGTCGAAATAGAAATAATTTTGAAAAAATTTAATCTATCCGGTTGGCAACGGTGCACTCTAATGAAGAGTCTGAAATGTTTGTTTGGGTTTAACTATTGCCATTCGACAATAAGTAATAACAGCCATTTCTACTTTAGCGTTGTATAGCTGTATTTGACGACCAGGTTGTTTTCCTAAAGTATTGGCCATTAAACAAATAATATGGAATGCATTTTTTTTAATTTTCATTTTATTAATAAGACTTAAAAAGAGGAATTTAATTGAATAATTCTGCAACAAATTATTGTGGGCACAAATTAAAAGTGTGTTTATTACGAAATAAAAGATGAAGTAAAAATCCTACTTCAGAATGAATGTTCAAAGAAACAATGTTTTTATCTTAATTTTAATAATGGCAAAAGTATTTTGATTAATGAGTTGAATTTTATAATATTAAAAGCCCTATAACACTATAAATAAAACTTGAAGAATTTATTAAAAATAACTGTACAGAATTGAAATCAATATCATTAAAGAAATATTTTTTAAATTTTAAAATAATGCAAAACACTTTTCTGGGAAGTTAATAGTTTAGGAAGATAAGGTCATCTATTTCCATAGATAAGTCAAAGCGAATATTCATCTGGTGAATATAAAGCTTATTTTCGACTCAATTAAACTTTCTGTTTAACTCTTTTTTTATTTCTTTTATATCTTCTAATTAAATAATGTGTTTGAAACGGGAAGCAGCATTTATAATATAATAATTTTATTTAATTAATCAGGTGTTTAATTAAGTGAAGCAATAAAAAACACCAAATAAAGCAGCTTAAAGCGTTCTTATATTGATATGATTACATTTGGCTGTTGCCATTCCGTAATAAATAATAAGAGTGATTTCTGCGCCACGTATCTAAGCGTCTTATATATTTAGATAGACTTTGATCGACACATAATAAAACCTGATAAAATGCCTTATTTGCCCATAAATGTGTCGTTTATGAGCAATTAAACATTCATAAACCTTATAGCTGTTAGAATGGTATAAAAATAAATTTTTACTTAGAAATTAAAAAAAAAATGAATGCCTAGGCTTAGGGATGAATGATCCAGTCGGGCACATGGACTTCTATCCTAATGGAGGAAGCCTTCAACTTGGTTGCGTTCATACTTCCAGCGATGACTCGATGCAGGGAGCGATGACGAACAGTAAGCAAAGTTTGAATCGTTTTTAAAATGGAATGAAATATTTAATGTTGTCATCGAAAATGTGAGTGAAAGCAGCACAAAATGCTTTTCTCTCTCGCTCAATATGCATCAAATGCATTTCCTATCTTTTTTTACATTATTATTCAAGAAATATTTTATGAAAATAGAGTTAAATTTGAATATAGTTATAAGCATAAAAGAAAGTATAGGAACTTTGTAGAAGATAGCCTTAGTACAATATGAGATTAAAACATGACCAGAAATTTTCTTGTTTTATTTATGTAACTGTATTTCTAATTAGAACTGAAAAAACACAATAAAGATAATATTTTTTATCTATACTACTGCACCTTTTTTCTCTACTGTAAAGATGGCGCTTATAAACTTTGAATTTTAATAAAATAAATATGAAGCATACATCCGAGGATTTGATTTGTTATTATACCTGCAAAGAACTGGGCGCTCTTTTAAACAAGAATCATCAAAATTTGAATGGCAAATAAAGGATTTTTTTCGAAATTGCATTTCGTGTAAAATATATGTAATCATACAGATAATATTTCATGCAAAATATATGTAAAGATATTGTGACGTTTCCTTTATAAAATAGCATAAAAATACTTGTTTTTAATAGCAAATCAACAATATGCTGTGCAATAATACTCTGCCTGTTAATATCTACAAAATAGGGGGATTAGGAAAAAAATTCGAGTCAAATCAACCCAAAATTAGCATATGTGAGTACAAGTTCAATAAAATCGACAAGCTTAATTTCACTTTAATGCATTGGATATCGCATAATGTAGATTATTCACGCATTCCTCCTTTATACTTTTTGCACCTAATGATGCTTATTTTTGCAGTTACCGCTTTCTTTATGTTCAATGGTTGCGACCACGAACGAGCCAACATCTATTTCTATGAATCGGTGAAGTCCGACTGCGGATTCGTATCTCAGATATGCGATGATTACTCCAGCTACGAAAATGGAAAATGTGGAAATTCTGCAGTCACAGCTCGTATGGGATTAGATGCTCGGATACTCCCTGAACTTCAGGTTCCGGCGAAATTTTTCCTCCGGACGAATGGCAAATCTCCATTTTGCATTCAATGAAGGAGGGATCCTGAATAAAGATTCATCCTTCAGGAAAGGATTGATTTTATTCCATTTCATCGTCTTACGATTTAGGACAAATAGATCCATTCATTTTGTTATTAAATTTATTTTATTATTAAAAATGTTAAGTATCCAAATAAATTTAAGAAATTGACAGTTTCTCCCCTGAATAGATTTTTCTCGACTGAAATCTATGAATTTGGTGTAAAGATCTTATACCATCCACTGAGCTCCGAATAGTCGCAGACATTTACAGAAAATCGACTCTTCGAGGTCTTAAACGTAAAGATTTGTGAAAATCTTGAGTTCTAATTTTTCGACGATTATAATATTTTTTTTTTCTATTCTAGCTACATGAGAAAATAAAAATACGATCTTTTGATTCTTTCAATGGGTTCAAAGCATTTTTTAAGTTATCATATTTTCGGAACTTATTGCGAAGGAACTCCAAAATCCCCAAAATGTCATCAGCTCATCCAGACTTAAATTCATCAAAAAATGGGTTCAAATAAATCTTCCATCTCGTAAATAATCCCTCAATGGTGTAAAGTCCTACCTTCCAAAGACGATGGGCCGCGTTTCACACTTCCAGATCCAAGCTATCGCAAGCTATTTTATTTAGAGCTATCGCAAGCTATTTTATTAGATGCAAATGCTTTGTTCACTTTAGAGATTGGTAGAAGTGTCAAAAATGATAGGTGTGTTTCATTTCAATGAAATCTTTTATGAATAATTTGATATTCTGATTTCTTGAACAAAATGTTTATTTATGAATTGTTATTAAAAATTGGTATCCTAGTGACACTTTTTCGGGTTCTTTTATGCACATGAGCCTTCCGCATGCCATAATATCATGGAGCCAGTTAATGATGCAGGTATCCTATATTTAACTATAAGTTGTCCTTCGCCATATTGTCTTTCTTATCCCCCATGTAAATAGAGCAATAAGGAACAAAATCTTTCTTTGGCTTTGAAAAATTCAAGAAAATAACTTGATTCTATTTTTAAGGAAATAATAAAAACTGTTTGATTTTCATTGCAACAATTAAAATTATTGTTAAAAACTGTACAAAAAGAACTGACAAATTGTAGGAAAATATTTTATATTAACTCAATGCACATCATTTTAAAGATTATTTCTGAATTTTAAGCTGATGTATGTTATATTTGCGCAGTTCTTTTTTTCAAAAGTTATTGCAAAGAATAACTTGCAAATTTTCTACTATCTATTACTGATTTCATCCAAATTTCATACCAAAGGCGCACATCAAAAGAAATTATGTTTTCGAAATTTCGTAGCTTTCCATCCAAATGGCAGAATGCCAACGTACACTTTCACATACAGCAGTAAACGAAATATATATTTTTGTGATTTCGAAATGCTTCAATTCTACTTCAAATGACACCTGTTGCTTAGGACTATTTCTGTGTAATGGTTCCCACCATGTCTTGTATAAGTTGGGATGATTAGAATGAAGTCGAAACTCCTTCAATTCATTCAGTCATTTGGAATAATTATCTGTATACATTTTCATGAAGAATTTCCAACACATTTTTTTAATTAAATGAAAGATGAAAAGAAGGTTTTTAAAAATGAAAGAGGGAGAAATAAATTATTGCCCGAAATGAAACCCTAATGGATTTAACTTTTTAGCAGGAAGTAACCCTCCACAAAGTAAAACTGTGTTTCGTGGAATATACAGTAGGGTGGAACGAAAAAATCACTTTTTGATTTTTAATTTGTAATAGCGCGGAAAAGTTGCCTTTTGGTGTAGATAAAATAAATTATAAATATGAAAAATATTGGAGTAGGTTTTGAGGTGCCGCAAAGACGTTAAAGTTTCATAAAATTGAAATTTTTGCTACATTTTAAAGTTCTTTTACGAAATAATTATCTTTTGATTTTTAAATTGTAATAGCGCGGAAAAGTTGCCTTTTGGTATAGATAAGACAAATAAAAATTATAAAAAAAATATTAGAATGCATCTTGAGGTGCCGCAAGGACATAACAGTTTCATAAAAGCACACTTTTTGCCACTTTTTAAGGATTTTTGCTTGCTTCGATTATGAAATAAAAAGCTTTCATCAGGCATTGTCATATGAATTAAAGTATAAAAGCAGATTTACTATTGCACTGGCATGGCACTGAGTCGTCGCCGGAGCGGTTGTTGTTGAGGCGAGGCGGAGATTTGTCCGGTGACAGGGACAAATCAGTAGCTTTACCGAGTTCAGTTGAGTTGGAGTCTCCTCTCCTTCCATTGTGTAACTGATTTGTTAGTTTGTGCTTGAGTGCTTTACTGCGAGTAAAAATGGCTCAGTCTAAATGAATGAAGACAAGGCGGAGTGTTCTATTTTTGGGAAATTTAGTGATTTGCTTGAAGTTGAACACACTACTGACGAATCTAGTGTTACTGTTATATTAGACATAACCTCAAAATTTCTTCAGAGAAGGATCCTTCTGTAAGGGAAGTATGTGAGCTTTAGTTACCATAATATAACAAATAGGGTCAAGAGCTTCTATTCCCGTTACTTCTAGCAAAAGAATTTCAAAAATGATAAACGCTTATCACGCTAAATACAGAAATTTATTAAAGTCTAAAAGCAGAAAATGTTCAGATAAGTTTTATTCCAGCCTCACAGAATTTAGAAAAGAAGCTGGATGTTTATTTGATATTTCTGACTTGTTTAAAAGAAGGGGGAAAAAATACCAGTTATGGAATAAACGATCAATGCTCTAACAGGAAAAGGTTTATAGGTAATATTGATGTTGCTACCACACGCGCTTTGTGGAAGAAAGAACGACAGGGAATAGTTAAGAGCGGGCAAAAAACACTATTCCATCAGAAATGATTACTGGCGACAATGACAGTGTTCTTTACAAAAAGAGGCAAGCCAACCGGATCCATCAAATAGACAAGAAGCGATAAAAATACCTGTGTGGTTTAATATTATGTTAAAACTTTAAAAAGAAGACATTTGAAGCTGAACCAAATCGACTTTCTTCGGCTTCCTTGTCACATGCAAGCAGGGGAAAGAGCTGTGAGTCTGGCGGCCGCTCAAAATGTGCAATGAAAGGATACATAAGAGCAAAAATTGACTCCCATGTAAATATGCCAACATTTAATTAAGAAAAACTGTTTAATGTGGAAATGAAGTAGAAGCAAACATTTTGCAGCTGTAAAATTTTTAATCATCAAGGATACGGAAATAAGAAACGCAAAACTGAATATTAACAAAAATATTTTTTATTATTATTATACTTTGTAATTAATAATTTTTTCCAATTATAATGCGTATATATGCATTTAAAATCATCTTTTGTAACATTATATGAACGAAAAATTCATAAAAATATTTTATCAAAGTTTATAATTTTTCAATTTTTTTTAAACTTTAAGCATTTTTCGGTACCTCCAACTATTGCAACCAGAATTTTTAAAAATTCTTTTTGAACCTAAAAGCTAACTTTTCACCACTCTTGCCAAACTAAAATCTAAGAAAAAATTGTAAAGACCCTTTTTAAAAATGTCCATGTTTTTTAAAAATTTCAAGATAATGTAATATTGCACCCAAATGTTTAAATATTGTTTTTGAACCTAAAAGGCAACTTTTCGCACTTTTACTAAAGTAAAATTTAAGACAATGTTTTAAAGGCCCTTTTTAAAAATTTCCATTTTTTCAATTGTTTTACAAATTTCAAGCTCTTTGCGGTACCTCAAGATGATGTAATATTGCAACAAATGTTTAAATATTGTTTTTGAACCAAAAAGTCAACTTTTCTGCACTACTACCAGAGTAAAATCTATAAAAAAAAATAATAATAATTAAGGCCATTTTCATTCCCCTCTAACGTACTGTCATCTGCAGAGGGTCGGGAAGGCAGTAATAACTGATGGGCAAAAAAATTTCAAAGACATTTTTAATATAGGTAAAAATGATTTTGTTTGTGAATAATTCTTTCTTTGATATTAAAAATAATACAAATCCTATTCGAATGTCGTGATATAATTAGGACTATAAAAAATTCCTTTACGAAAGTGGATAATAGATGAGTCTCAAAGTTACTTCAAAATTGGATACAGATCAAACTTTAATCATTGAGCTGATTTTGCCAAATTTAATGTCATCTGAAATTTCATGACTTTTAGAAACGTCATCAATAGATGCCCACCCCTCTGTTTCCTCCATTTTAGAAAGATGCCTCAAAATAAAACCTTAACACTTACCCATTTATAATATTTGAGCCGATTTCGCCTGCTTATTTTCCAATTCATTTTTGTTACTTTGCGTCCATCCTGATGCTTACTGAGCACATGTCATTTGAAATAATATTTTCAACGGGTGTGCCTTTTCGGATGACTATTCGGAAGATGAGGGCATTTTAGTGTAAAGCTGTAAGACAGCAGCAAAATCCTTCAATTTCTGTTTCATTTAAAATTTCACTGTGCGAATCAGATAAGAAAATTGATGATGTATGATAATGAGCCATTCATCACGTGAAATTATGTCCGTTATTTTCAGTCGCGTTTGTCCAGTTCTAAATTAATTACTTATGCTTCTAACATACTATTTTATTAGATATGACGATACTTGGACACATTGCACACCACATGAACATCCACAAGCACACATTGATTAGTTATACATTTTATTAGAAGCTCATCTTCATTCTTATTCATTCCACAGAATAGTTCAGTGACAGTCACAATTTGATTAAATTACAATTAAA
>JAPMOR010044999.1:0-14050 GCA_026543865.1 Argiope aurantia | reverse complement strand
AACTGGCCACTCCAAACCTCAGAGGTTGGCCTATCGTTTATCCCGTTGCAGAACCGGACAGATCCAATAAACCGGTGATAAATGCACAGTCTTGATGGATCTTCTGCAACGAGAGAAGTTCGGCCATCTTGAAACAAAAGCGGGGGCCTTCGCTGATATCATTTCTGCTGTGATTTATTGATATAAATGGGCTGAGATCTTCCACTGGTGCCACACCGAGAGGTCGAATCAATGAATGCAAATCAAGGTTATCATTCGCAGCGGGGGAAATACGAGTACTTGATGTGATTAAAGATCGTGGAAGAAGATTCTTCAAGTTGCAACAGTAGATTCCAGGGGCTTGGTGGAGTAACTAAGTTTCGCGTGCAATTAGTTTCGTGGTTTTGGTGAGTGGAGGAGTTGATGATATAGTTGATGCTACAGTTATAGAGGTGTGGGAGTTGTCGGTTCGGAATTTTTCGATCTGTTCGGCCTCCTTACGTAGAGTGACGAAGAGTAATGAATTTGTTGCAGTATGTGAGTAGAATAAAATCTCACTTTGGAGATCGGAGATGCGCTTAAGAAAGAAAAGAATACACGATTTTAATGGATTCTAATATCAAATTAAGATGAAAAATCGGAAGCTTTATTACGAATGTAAACAATACAGGGGTTCTGAATGGACGACTTAAAAAAAAAAGATTTATTCTTTTTTTAAACTGAAGATGAATAATATTTTATGACTGGTCTACCTTTATATTTAAATATTTATTAATAATTGTAACAACGATAACATGGAGACACATATTAAAACCAGTGTGAATGGTTTCCCAAAAACTTTCTCTCATACACTCTAATAAAGGTGTCATTTCAGAGAACGCTTTGCATAGTACTGGCGTACAATAGTTACGAAATATATTAATCTTTGGCGTGAATTCAGCATTTTTACTGAATCTATCGTGTCATTCTTGGCTAGTTATTTGGCGACTAATCCCTGGCATCCGGTAACAGTATCCGAAAATCGAATTTGTGTTTTAAAAACATTTCTTCCAACCGACTGAAACAATATTTTGACACAAAAATACACTTTTCGATATATTTATGTCAATACGTCTTTGAGTTATCGCATTTACATGCTTCTGACAGTACAGACAGACAGACGGTCAAACCCTTATTGGATTTGGCTTAAAATTTGAAAGACGTCTAGCCTATAGATATTAATTCTATGTATCGAATTTTATATATCTAGTTCTCTTCGTTTCGTAGTTATCGTGTTAAATTATATTCGAACAGCCGGATAGATAGACTTCCTCTAGACTTTGCGCAAAATTTGACAGAAATCTACAAATTTGGTGTAAAGATCGCATTCCAAATTTCAACCGTCTAGCTCAAAAAGTTTTTGAGTTAGCTTTGTCACAGACAGACAGTTTCTAAAAATGTATTGGCGATTACTATACTTTCTCTACACTATATATACGCGAAATTAAAAAAATATTATATAGTTTCAGATAGCGCATATTCATAATGTTATTTAAAAATTGAGAAGTATTATTACAACATTACTTAAAAATATATTTAAACGTAAAAAATTAGATCAATTTTTAAAAAATTTAACCAAATTATGGAAAATATTATTTTAGTGAACACCTACAACTCAAAAATTAACTACCTATTAAATTTTGTAGCTTTAGACCTAAACCCGGCCTTATAGGTTATTTTGCATGATTTTTTTTTTCGTTCTTCCATTATATTTTATTTAAAAAAATAACCTAAACACACTTATGCTTTGTGTTCATGGTACAATTAAGTGCACATCCAGGAATATCAATACTCCCTCTCCCCACCCGAACTTGCTGCATTCCCCCATGTCACATGACGCATTTTACAGACCATATCTCTATCGTCTGTTAACAGTACCATGTCAAAAAAAAATATTCAGAAGTTTTAGACATGTTGGTTGTATGTTTTTTCTCTGACGTTTACTCTTTGGTGATCACTTGTTTGGCGATCATGAAGAACACAAAAAGAAGGGACAAAAAGACCCTTGAATAAAGTCTTCAATGCAAATATGCTGAGTCTAATAAGTAACTATACAGAAATCTTCACATGCTTTGATACATTACTTATTACTTAATTTCCAATGCCATCAAACAATTTATTTTGCCAAAACGAACCAATAAAATTAAAGTAAAAGAACACTCAAAATGCCAAAGGTCGTAAATCGCATATTAACTATATGACAAACGAATTTTTGCACCTTGAGAGACAAATAAATATTGTTTAAACAAATTCATATTTATTTAAACGGTACAGAATACAAAGTTGCTTTTAATTCTCAGTTGCCATTAAAATTAAATTATTCAAATACTCAAAAAGTAAAAGGTCGAATGTCAAATGTTAACTATCCACCTTACGACTTTACAGCCATATGTTAACTATATGATATATGAACTTTTGCTCGTTGTGAGACGATGCATAAGATGATGTAAACAAAGTTCAATTCATGTTTATATAACTACTACAGAATATAAAACTGTTTTTTAATTCTCACTAGTGCAACTTTAGATGATTTAATGTCTAAAATGAATAAACCACAACATAAATTGATGGATAAAATAGAAACATTGAAAAAGGTCTGATTTCTTTTTTAAAAAATTAGAAATTCCAATGTTGATAGAAACTGTTAATTTTCCATCAATTGGAAATTTAAGAATTATTTTTTCTTGATTGTTTTATGTTTTAAAAGATCCAATTTACACTACAATTTTTTTAAAAAAAAGAACTAATACAAAACCATATTTGTATGAATTTATAAATATTTAGCAACAAAGATATAAAAAAATTATTTTTACTTACATGATCTGAACTTGGGTTAAACCTTCAAAATCATCAGCTCGAATCACAGTTATGTTGTTTCCTTCAAGATTTCTAAAAAGAAAAGAAAATTTTTAATATATGTGTGTGTAACATAAAAATATGCGAATAATAGTTTCTTTAAAAAAAAAGAAACAGAACTTGGTATTAAAGTGGTAAAAGAATCTGCCACATTTTAACTTTTGTTGCCACAGAATGTTTAAAAAGTTCATTACCTATTAAATCATATGAATATAATATACCATCAATGTATCATTTAGATGCAAATAAATAATGTTATCAATAAATTATTCAGAGGTAGAAAAAAATATAACATCAATATGTAATACTATAACAAAAAATAGGTCATAGATATATTATTCATACGTGCAATCAATATATCATTTACATTAAAGGAAAATAAGATTTCATAAACGTATTATTTAGATACAAGGATATATTTTTAGATAATAGAAAATATATCATTAATATATAATTCAGATATGGAAAAATATACGCCATCAATATATTATCCATATACAGAAAAAAGTATATGGTATCAATGTATTATTCAGATACCGAAAATATATGCCATCAATCAATGCCTGAAAAATATGCTATCAATGTATTATTCAGATATGGAAAATATATGCCATCAATCAATATATGAAAAATATGCTATCAATGTATTATTCAGATACGGAAAATATATGCCATCGATGTGTTTTTCATATTTTTCGATGTGAAAATATAAACCATCAATGTATTATTCAGATATGGAAAAAAAATATGCCAACAATGTATTTATTTAGATATGGAAATAATGCCATAAATTTATCATGCAGATGTGGAAAAAAATCATCAATGATTTATACAAATATAGGAAAATATATCCCATCAATATGTCATTCGCAAATGATAAAAAATATTATTCTTTCACAAGAAATGCAATCAATATACTATTCATAAAAAGAGGAAAACAATATACCATATATATATTATTCAGACATAAAAGAAAGTATGTTATCAATTTATCACTCAGATATGAGAAAAAAATACGCCATCAATATATTTTTCAGATACAAATGAAAGTATGTCTTTATATTATTATGAAAGAAAATAATGTCATCAATTTATCACTCAGATACGAGAAAAAATATGCCATCAATTTATTATTCGAAGAAAGGGAAAGTAAACGATAATTAACATATTATTTACATGAAATAGCATGCCATCATTATACTATTCAAATGTTCAGAAAAAAAAATTAAATTAAATTGAATTCGTGGATAATAATTTTTTTTTTTTTTTTTTTTTTTTTTTGTTATGTGGAACAAAAACCTTTCCTTGAAAACGTAACCATCAATTTCATCAGAGTTTCTCAATTCCTTTTTCAGAATGAACAAAAGAAGATAAGTAAATGAAACATTCTAAGATCTAATTTCTAGAAAAACTCATCAAAAATGCAAATCACACACAGCAGAAACCCATTCCCAACAACAAATTTAATTGAAAGCAGAGCATAAAAGTAATGAAAAGCTATTCGTTGTAGTGATAAAAGGCTGTCAGAAAAGAAGAGGTTATTAACAACAGCTAAGCCCACACGTAGCAGAGCAAAATTGTGGGAAATAGCTCAAGCCACGAGCGATGTTGTTGTTACCAAAATTGAATGACCTTGCTACCTTTGACTTGGGAGTTTAAAGCCATAGAGGAGTCTATCTCCAACGTAGGAAGATGTTTCAAGCGACTCGATTCGTGTTTTCAGGCTTTTTGAGATAAGAACAAAACGATAAATTTTGTACACGACCTCTAATTTATATTTCGTTCTTTCAGGTCCAGTATAACAAGTACGTTTATTCAACAGTCAAGCCATTTAATAAAAAAAAGGCTTAGTATTTTAATTGTACTTTGCAAGCCCATGTTAAGAAAGTGTGTAGGTTCGGTATGGGTGGACAGTGTGTTATAAAAAGATGTAGAGAAACAGGAGGTTAATAACTCAGCTTAATGATGTCGTATGCAGCTAAATGAACTAATTAGCGATAATGATTCTGTCCTTATCTTAATCATTATTAAAATACTGCACTCTTTTGATGCGTAATGAGGCACTGTCTTCAAGGTTACTAGAAAACAAGGTGAAACGCAATGTTATTTAGAATTCTATATACTGTATTTTTCTATTTAGATTATCTACAGAAGGTGCAATTAATTCTTTTGATTACGATGTTTCTATCGGCGTTTCATTTTGGAATATTTACTTATCTCAACATTTTCACATTTTTTTCTTTATTCTACTGTAACTTTCATATAATTTGAAATGGCAATTGTAAACCCAGCAGGAGTGGTCTCCCCAAAACTTTCTCGCATAGTCTCTAATAAAGTCGTTATCCCACAGAATGCCTTGGATAGCATTGGCGTACAATAGTTATGAAATATTAACCTCGGGGGGGGGGACAAATTTAACTTTTTTACTAAATCTGTCGTGTAATCCTTGACAATGTTTTGGCGATTAATCCTTGGAATGCGACCAAAAGTATCTAAAACTATAGCACTTTTGAGTTCTCGCATGTACATGCTTCTTAAAGTACAGACAGACAGACAGACAGACAGACGGTCATTCCCTTCTTGGATTTCGCTCAAAATGTGGTAATCATCTATACTAAAATTCTTAAATCTTTTTTTAACCAAATTTTATCTATCTAGCTCTTTTCGCTTTGTAGTTGTTGCGTTGACTTATGTTGCCACCAGGCAGACTTTCTCTGAACGAAGTTTGCACAAACTCCGAATTTAACGCAACTTAATTTACAAATTTGGTGTAAAGATAGTATATCAAACATCAATCGTTCAGATCAAATCATTTTTGAGTCATTTTTATCACAGACAGACAGACGAACATTGTCCAAAAATGTTTTCGAGCTCAGGAAAAAAGTCTAAAACGTGGAGATACGTCAAAATCTCGAGTTGAATAAACTTTCTCTATGCTATGTATACGAGAACGTAAAAAAAATTATGTATTTTGTTCCTTTATCTCTAAAACGCTGAAGAAAAAACAAGTATGGCGAGAATAAAAATTAAATTTATTTTTCTCATTTTCCTCGTCTTTTACCTGTTAAAAAAAATCTAACCGCACTAAAGACGATAGTAAGGAGAGATCATTTAGAATCTGTTTGAGGACATTTCATTCGTAGTTAAAGTGCTTGCTAATCTATAGTTAAGAACCAAAAGAACTTAAATAAGATATGACGATTCTCTGGTTATTGCAATTCTATATGCAGAATTTAACCATGTTAATATGATACAAAATCCATCCTTTTGCAATTTTACAAGAAAGAGTCCGAAGTCAAAGACCTCTTTGTCTATAAGATCCCGCCCCGTGTATAGTCTCCAAAAAGTTAAACTTAATCTAACTCAACTACATTTATTTGGTTTTGAGGTACAAAAATAACGTTTCGCTTCAGCATTAAAATTTACTAAGAAGAAAGAAATAATCCAAAAATGTGGAAACAGGAATAGGGGCTTTCCCACAGATTTGGATCCCCGCTGAAAAAAAGGCATACATTCGGTGGGCGGCAGAGAGGAGTGGGGATGTGGAGGGCTGGAAAGCGTGTTCGTCGGTCACGCATTCCACCTGCATCGGAGGTGACCATCCGTTCCGGGGAGCATCGTGAAGACGGGGATGTCGCGTCGTGACCGAGAATGAAGGCGAAAATGGAATCAGTGTTAATTCGAGAAAAGCTGCTGGTGGAATTCGGTGAAAAAAAGGAAGATGAGTGGGGAAAAAATTCCATTTTTCACATGCCACATACACACCTCTTCTTTTATTATTGTTGTTTTGTTTTTTAAAAGTGATTTTTGCTTAAGATGCAAGTAATGCCTAGTTTGGAGAAATTCATGGTCAAGTTCGATGAAATAAAAGTTTTTTTCCCCCTCCCTTTTAAAGAGGAAGTGAAACGGAAGAAATTATGAAGAAACAGAAATTCATTTCCAAGGTTGTCTCAAGGTAACGTTAGTTTTATGAAATTTAGTTAGGTTTTTACTTATTTAAAAAAATTAGAACAACATATTAAATCAATTTAAAAACACATCTGAGTTATTTATAAGACCTTCTAAAAATCAGGAAGTTCGAAATGATTAAAATTTTACTATTTATGGAAGAAAATATTCCAAAAAAAAAATTCAGTCTCGAAATATTTGTGGAATGAATGCTGTCAAATCCAAAATTCTTGAACTTGATTTGCTATTGCATTGAAACTTCTTTGGTATTTAAATATTATATACAACACATTTACACCTGGACTGCCCTGGGGGTTACCAGGGACCAGCATGCCCATATAAATAACATTGTAAGAAATTTAGCGCGGCAGTCAATGTGTTAAAATAATCAAAGCAATTTTTTAAATTTATTTAATTTAAATTTAAACTTCATGATTGTTATTTCCTCATGTACGTATATGCGAAGAAAGCCTACTATAATCTTTCAAACAATATAGTCACCAGATTTTGACGAATCTCATCCAGATGATCCTGATTACCAAAAATTGATTGATTCAATTACCACACACTAATCCCGATTTTTAAAAAAAACACACAGATTACCAAAAATTAATCCTGATTGATATAATTACCACACACTGATCCAGATTACCAAAAATTGTTTCTGATTGTTCTAATTACCGCACACCGATCCCGATTACAAAAAATTTATTCTGATTGATCTAATTACCACACACTGATCCCGATTATCAAAAATTAATTCTGTTTTATCTAATTACCACACACTGATCCAGATTACCAAAAACACATTTTTGAACTTGTGTCTATCTGTTTGTGAATATGATAAATAAATAAAAAATAATTTAAGATAGACTATGAAATCTTTACGTGGTCGTGATACCAAATTTTGAACGGAAGTTATTAACAGGAAGATTATCTATCAGTCTTTCCGAATAAAAGTGAACACGATAATTACAAAATGTAAAGAAATAAATAGATAAAAATTTTCACACTGTTTCAGCATCTAAAGTATAGCATCAGTATTAAATTTGGAATCAAATCCATCAATGGATTGACCGTATGTCGACCTGTAATTCATTTACTTGTAAATGCAAAAGTGATAACTAAAAAAACGCAACGACTTGGATAAATGAAATTCAGTATGTAACTTTGCAACTCAATTTGTAATTCTGCGTCAAATAGAGGTTTCAATGGATCGCCAAAAAATTGTCCAAAATGCATATTTGACTTTCTTCGCTATAATATGAAACAAAATTCTCGTATGCGGGAATCTGAGACTAAAAGATTGAGCAATTATGGTCATTCATTGGTTTGCCAATTTTTATGCGGGTGGGCAGGGGGGGGGGGGGTCAGATAAAATCGTTAATAAAGAGTATTAAAAAATTCATAATTACTGCGATGGTTTTCTAGGCTTTGAAGCACCACTCTCAGTTTATTATCAATTTTTTTCTCTGCCTTTTCAATTCGATGTAAATAGTCTAAAAAAAAATTGTATGAAAACTGAAATACCGAGGGATGCCACAAACATTTCAACATATTGTTTGCCAATAGATTGTAAAACCCACCGCGCATGCCTTAGGATAGGTTTAATTCGTCAAAATAGGGGTGAGAGGAAAGATGAAAGGAGGCGAAGTTTACATTTAACAACAGTACACTCAAATTATTCACAGACTAAATTAAAATAAAATAATAAGTTCAGAAGCGACAAATTGCTCACATGCACGTTTAAAAAAATTGAACGAAAACATATCTAATAGGGCGGAAATCGAAGAATTCCGGAAATACGCTCATCCTTCCGCATCTCACACTTTAGCGAGATAGAATCGAAAAGAGATCTTATCAGGATACTGAAACAAACAGCATGTTTCAATCCCATATCTGAAATTTTAAAAAGATTGAATCGCAAAAATTATTTACGCTAGATAAAATTATCTAACCACCTAAATACATTTAAAGATGATGTAAATACAATATTTTAAACAAAATACAAAAAAAATGCAAAGGGAACAATTTAAACAGCTAATTTAGCAACTTAAAAAAACTATTTCGTTAATATTTCGAGAAATTCATTAATAAAACCTCAGATTGAAATTAAAACACCAGAAATTGACAATATTTTGGCTGTCAAATTTCAAATCTGAACTGGTTGGAAATGCACGTTTTTATTTTATTTTTCTTCAGAACAAAACCGCTCCAAGTGAAACATCTGCAACATTGTTTTGCGACCTTTTTCACCAAAAGAGAAAGTGTGGTGGGGTGCAGGGGGGGGGCGACGGACGGACCCGTCTTTAGAGACGCCCAATTTGTGGTTTGTTTACGCAGAGGTTAAGTGGCAACGGAAGAAAAGAATCCCGCCATTTGAGTAGAGAGCGGACAAAGAACAGTCCTTCTCTGTTTACTCTGCGGTTGCGGTATGTGTAAATATTAGGCTATAATATTCCTCCCCTTTTTTCTGTTCTTCCTTCAAATGAACTACGACATTCGTAGTTACTACGAGGTTTTTTAACAGAGGAAAGTTTTATAGACGAGGTAAAAATGAGGAGCAATCAGCGGGAATTCTCACCTCGGCTTTTTCATGTACATTGGGGAACGTTTTGTGCTTAGTGTGGTAATATCGAGAAAAGAGACGAACATAAGGTTGGATCTTTTCTTAGCTGATCGATGACATCCAAAATTCAAACAAACAAGCATTTTCTTAAATGCCAAATTCACATCACAAATTTTATTTTCACCTAGCTTGTTCATTTTTATTTTCTGGTATACGTAGTATCGAGAGACAATAGAAATTGTCACAAAATCTGAACTCAAGATTTTGACGAATCTCCACGATTGAGACCTCCTTGAATTTTGAAAACCCATTTTTGGAAAATATCTGTCGATCGGTCGGTCTGTATCTGTGACAAAGATAACTCAAAAACGGGTTGAACCAGACGGTTGAAATCTGTAGTTTTCTATCAAATTTTGAATAAAAATCCGTCTGTCCGGCTGTTCGGATATAAGTTAACACGATAATTAGAAAACGAAGAGAGCTACATAGATAAAATGTGGTACGCAGATTCAATATCTTTAGTATAGAAGCCGACCAAATTTTGAGCGAAATCTAACTAGGGGTTGACTGTCCGTCGCTATGTACTTTCAGAAACATGTAAACGCCATAGTTCAAAAAAAGCAATAGCTTAAATATATCAAATTTAGTATGGGATTTTAAGTGAACTTTGGTGTCAAATTTTTGTTTCGATCGATTGCGAAAAACGTCTCTAAAACACTAATTCGATTTTCGTGTAATATTAACGCATACCAGAGATTAATTGCCAAATAACTATCCAAAAATGACACGATTGATACAGAAAAAATGTTAAATTCACACAAAAAGTTGGTATTTCATAACTATTGTATGTCACAAACCATGTAAGGCATTCTCTGGCATGACAAGTTTATTAGACAGAATGCGAAAAAGTTTTAAAGAGACCACTCAAGCTGGTTCAGTTATCGAATTAACATTCATTCAACTGGTTTAGATATTGTTTAGTTATATTAACATCCCATTTTAAAGCAACACTAAGGTTATTTTGAGACGGACCTCGTAATTTTGAATTTCTGTCAGATGACGAGGACGACACCTCAACTGGCACCACTCCCCCTCTCCACACCACACTAGTGGGAAGACGTCTGGCCCGGACGGTTTAACGTGCACCAGACTCGCTTACACGAAGATTCTTCGGTGAAATCGGGACTCGAACCTGAAATCATCCGGTTCCGAAGCCAAGACTTTACCAACAGGCCACCGCGGCCCTTCATTCTACTGATTTCCAATAAATAAGTTTTGAAATGTAACACGTAATCATTCACGGTACATTTTTAGAGGTCATTGGTAGGTCACTTCAATTCAAAAGTAAAACATACCAGAAAACAGCAAACTACTTTCTCTTGACTTATAAGTAAGCACATCATTGAGCTCACTTTTTTGAAAGGTCGGAAGTTCATTTCGGAATGCCATTGGTGTAAAGCTGACAAGGTATCCCCCGTATTCTCGATTGTTTGGATTTTACTAAAGACGGCACTTTAGAGGGTCTATTTTATTCATCCAGTTTTTAGTGGTTTTTCGATTCATGAAGATAATTTAGCTTTGCTAAGACGAGTAATAACAAAAATATTTATTTTAAGGACAGGCAGAGAATGTATTTTCTGAATTCAACCCAGAATGTGACATAAATCAATTTTGGTGCGAAGACCACATACTCAGATACATTCTTCTATTATGTTACGCTTTTAAGTTACCGTGTTTACATTACGTAGGAGTAGACAAATTTTTGGACTTCTTGACGGATACGGTTCAAAATTTTTAATAACATACAATTCTAATATGCCAAATTCCATCTACCAGATTTATTGTGTTTTTGAGTTTTTAAGAAGATGGAGAACCATACAGAATTTTCAGTTCAAAATTGGATTAAAATCATTAATAATACAAAGATCACTTGGCAAAATTTGTCTAATTAGTTGCATTTTTGAATTATAATGTTCACTGTACAATAGACAGACAGATACAAAATGAGCTTTTCTGATTCAGGGAGATTTAAAATATGGACCCCCGGGGGGCACCTTGAAAAGAGGAAGAGATACTTCCGGTGTGGTGGTTGGATCTCGCCACCATGGTACACAAAAAGATGGGGGATCTGGCTCCTCCCATCGATGATGGGACATACTTCCTTCGGGAAGGGTTTTACTGTGGCTGGTGATGGCCCTTAGGACTCAACCCCAGTCCCCGCCATTGTTGCTGTTGCAGCAGTCCGGTCATTCAGTTTTCTTTATCCGTGTGCCTTCAGGCGGGTGAGAGTCAGTGATATGACTTTTCATTAAAATTAAAATATGGATTTTCATTAAATTCCATATTTTAATGAATATACATACTTTAGTATTATAAATTTTAAAAATCGAAATGTTTAATTATTACAATGCTCAGTTATATTGACTTGCGAAAATTGCAAAAAATAACTTAAAATCATCACTGCGACTTTGTAGAGTTGTTTTCAGAAAAATATTATTTTCTGTAAATCTGTTCGACAATAAAGTAACGTTAAATCAAATTGATTTAAAGCATATTTCAAGAAAAAAATTTCTAATGCCTTCAATATTATTTAAGAAATTTATTTATATAATACTGAAATGGCCAATTCAGTGGTAAATTACAAAACACTGTATAAAATGTTAAAATTAGTAGCAAATTGTAAATTTACATTGGTTATCTTTCTGAATATCAACGTTGAATTAAATATTTATATATATTTTATAGATATTAGATATTTATTAGATTAAATATTTAGAGTAATCACGAATTAATTAATGCTTTGGCTCGCAGCCTTTCCTTTCTATGCTAATTTCTAAACTAACGCTATTTCAAATCTTTGATTCAATATTAAATGAAAATGTAGCAATGTTGAAACGTCACGTGTTATTAATGTTTATTTTATGGGAGTTTCAAACACAATGCCTTCTTTGATCATTACATTTATCAAATCTAACAACCAAATTGCTCAGCAGTGTTAATATACGGATTACGTTATGAAGCACGTCCATAACATTCATCACTTCGGAGAATTAGAGCAATACAATAAATGAAGTTTAGGTGAAGATTTAACTCAAATATTAAAATGTAAATGCAATCCTCATGATTTAGAAAAGAATTTTGGCGAAATTTATTTTGAATAAATAAATTTGTATTTGAATAAATTTCGAATTATACTAGATTTAATTAAAAATTGTTCTTACCAATGCTGATGAAGAGAATTGGCACGCCACATATGGATATACTAATTGAGATTATATGAACTGCTCTTTCAGAATAGTTTTTAAGAAGGGAAAT
Source organism: Argiope aurantia (assembly GCA_026543865.1). Lineage (NCBI taxonomy): Eukaryota > Metazoa > Arthropoda > Arachnida > Araneae > Araneidae > Argiope > Argiope aurantia. Next base: position 1,344 of record JAPMOR010044999.1, on the reverse strand, counting down.
AACCAAGAATTTTTAACACACATTGAGCAAATCTTAATTAGATATTGAGAAAAACCAGCGAGTGGTCTCATCAAAACTTTCTCGCATACACTCTAATAAAGATGTTATACCAATGAACACCTTGCATGGCATTGGCTCACAATAGTTACGAAATATTAATCTTTGGCTCGTATTTAGCATTTTTACTGAATCTATCGCATAATCCTTGGTGAATTATTTGGCGATTAATAAAATCCAAAAATCCACTTTGTGCTTTAGACACGTTTTTCTCAACCGATTATAATAAAGATTTGACACAAACTGCATTGTAGTCACAAATTCCCTTACCAAATTTGTTGCTAAGTCACTGAGTTTTTAAATAATTGCGTTTATGTATATGTTTCTGAAATTACAGACCGATTCCAATTAGACACTTTATTAGTACGGCGTATTTATAAAGTGAAAAGCATATTGCTATTCAAGACTTTTTAAGAAGCAATTTCAACAGACAGACAGACATGCACCATATTGATTTGATGTCCCTAAGCGCATGCCTAGGATCCTCTAATGGAAAAAGCGCCTCTGTCTATGCTCGATTAATAACAGAATTTTAAAAATTTTACTCATTTCTTAAAAATTGGAAAACTTAATCCTTTCAGATATACCAAGTTTGGTTTCTGAATTAAATAATAGGATTTTATTCTTAAAGCTGCTAAATCACAAGCAACGGTTAATTTAAAACATAAAATCTTTTGGTCATATTCAAATATCTTGAATTAAGCGAAATTAAAGTAAATTTCAAAAAGAATATGGCACTGGATGAAGATATTAAAGAAATTTATTCGTCAGACAGCTAAAAGTTAAGCAAAAGAAAAAGAAGAAAATTTCCAATTGGATACATACATTCAATAGAAAAGAAATATGACCTTTTCATGCCATTTAACATATGTTTAAATACGATACTCGAAAATTATAGCATTATTTATCAAATAACGCCTCCACGGAAAAAAAATCACATTTATAAATATAAAAATGAATATTGTTACATTACTGTCCACTCTAAAGATGACGTAGAATGATTTGAAAGCATAACAGCTTGAATTACAACCTCAGTCGATGATACTGCCTCTCATTACATGGCTAGACCACACACACATTTCGCGCCCATATATTTTTTCCCCAAGACTTCAGAGCAATACATAATCCCCCCATGATTTATTTGTATAAAACGTTTTCTAACAATTCGTTTCAGGAAGTCGACCTTCTTTCTCACCCGATATAAATTCCCAAATGTTCTCTTCCTCGGAAAAGAGTGGAGGCATTGTAACGGTTTGTGGAAGTTATGTCAGAAGCGGAAAAAAAAAC